>JANPWT010000001.1:16648928-16663043 GCA_024678245.1 Erythroxylum densum
AATGTAATAAATTTCAAAATTCCCAATATATCACGACTCAATTCAATTATACCTGGAATTATCCATGAATGCATGTATAATTATTTTCATGTGCAAAATTTTTACTATTCACATGTATGTGTATGACATATTATGCATGAGTATGAAAATATATTTCTAATTTCTCATTAATCACTCATTTTTACTATTCTGGCCTCCCTGCAGGTAATGGGATGTTACACAAATGATGGCTTTCTATATTTAAATGGTGTTCTCTAAATTTGGTTAGGAAATGGCCATATTAAATAGCCAATTTCAATTTAATTTTCATGTATCAAACTAGACTATGTAGTGATGATCTTTATCACTCAAAATTCTTAAATGAGGCAGTGCCACATAGACTAAATAAAAAGGAATGGTCAGCAAATTATCAAGCAAAACAAATTCAAGACACTGTAAGAAATTGAGGAAGCCGGTAAGATATAACAACTATCCAGACTTGGTGGCTTATGCTTTATCAGTAACTGAGGAGATCAACAATGTTGGAGAGCCATCCACATATTCATAAGACATTTTAGGAACCAAATCTGACAAACAGTTGGTAGCTATGCATGAAGAAATGGAGTCCTTACATAAGAATGACACTTGGGAGATTATTAGAACACCAAAGGGAAAGAAGATTGTCAGCTATAAATATGTCTTCAAGAAAAAGGAAGGCACCCCGAGCATTGAAGAAGCAAGGTACAAAGCTCAGTTAGTTGCAAAGGGTACATTTAAGTATAAGGTGTGGATTTAATGATGTTTTCCCAACTATTGTAAAACATTGTTCTATTCGCATATAGCTTGCTTTGGTGGCTAAGTATGACTTGGAATTGGAGCAGTTAGATGTTAAAACTAGTTTTCTTCATGGTGACCTTAGAGAATAAATCTACATACAACAACTTGAAGGCTTCACAGTTGAAGGCAAGGAGGATCATTTTTGTTTGCTGAAGAAATCTCTATACAGCCTTAAGTAGTCACCCAGGCAGTGGTATAAGAGATTTGGCTCTGTTATGATCAATAATGATTTTTCAAGGAGTAATTATGACAGTTGTGTCTACTTTATAAGGTTAGTTGATGGGTCATTCATATATTTATTGTTATATGCTGATGATATGCTGTTTGCTATAAAAGATACTTCTGAAGTTAAAAAGATGAAAGCTTTATTAAGTGAAGAGATTGAGATGAAAGATCTTAGAGCAGCAACGAAGATTCTTGGGATGGAAATCTAAAGGGATAGGAAAGTAGGGAAGTTGTTCCTCATTCAAAAGAAATATGTTGAGAAAGTTTTGGAGCATTTCAGCATGAAAGATGCTAAGCCTGTGAGTACTCAATTAGTTGCTCATTTCAAGCTTTCGGTTGCACCATCACCATAAACAAATGAAGAGTAGAGATAGATAAATCATGTTCCATACTCCAATGCAATAGTTAGTCTCATACATGCTATAGTATATACTCAATCTGGTATTTCTTATATAGTTAGCCTCATGAGTAGATACATGGAAAATCCTAGCAAAGTTCACTGGTAAGTAGTGAAATGAATTTTGAGATATTTAAAAGGCTCAGTTGACACTGGTCTGGAGTTCAATAGTGGTGGTAATAGTTTGGTTGGTTATGTTGACTTAAATTATGTAGGAGGCCTCGACAAAAAAAGATCTTTGATAAGCTGTGTTTACTTTGGGAAATGGCATTGCTAGTTGAAAATCTACATTACAATCTATAGTTGCACTATCTACAATAGAAACTGAGTACATGGCAGTGATTAAGGCTATCAAAGAGGTTGTTTGGTTAAGGGCCTTATATAATGAGCTAAATTCAGATCATCAAGTGATTGTTGTCTTTTATGATAGTAAAAGTGCAATACATCTAACCAAAGATCATATGTTTCATGAAAAAACAAAGCACATTGACATTAAGTACCATTTTGTTCGTGATATTCTTACACAAGAAAATATTATATTAAAGAAGATTGGTACTATAGACAACTCAACTGATATGTTAACAAAGTCTTTTCCTACTATCAAGTTCAAGCATTGCTTGGACTTGATTGGTGTTTCTCATCATTGAGTTGCCCTTATGGGCTTATTAGGAGAAGGTGGAGTAAAGTTCATTAATTTTCTACATAGTGGAAAATTTAAGCCAAAGTGGAGATTTATTATAGTGTCTTGAATTTGCTTTTCTTGATAATTTGCTAGCCATTCCTTTTTCTCTAATCTATGTGGCACTACCTCATTCAAGCATTTTGAGTGATAAAGATCACCACTACATGACCTAGTTTCCATACATGAAAATTGAATGGAAATTGGCTATCTAACGTGGCCATTTCCTAACCAAATTTGGAGACCACCATTTGCCTATATAAAGCCATCATTTGTATGGTTTCAACAGAAGCAAAATTTGAGTGAGTTTTCTATTTAGAGAGTGTAGTGATTGCTCTAGTAAATATAATGGTAAAATCAAATCCTTAATTGGGTCTTGGGTTTAAGAGTTACTCCACTTGTATTTTGTTTATCTCATGTAGTGAATTTATTGCTCCCTTCTCCTTTGGATGTAGGCTTATTACCTAACTACGTAAATTTTGTGTGTTTTTGTTTTAGTCCCTATACTTCGACTATTTCTCCACTTTGAGTCGCCATCCAAAATTACTTTCAAAATAACTCCTCGAACCTAACAAAAATTGTTATAACTAATAACTAACTCTTGAAGTTTCTCCAGGACGCATAAACCTGCTGAAAGAACAACTTGATCATGTTTCCCAAGTTGTGCATAAGATATAATTATAAAGATATTTATTTCAATAAGTTAAAAGTAATAGAAGGATAGTTTCAGTTGCCTGTGAAGTTCTATAGATAACTTTGTACTTACTATGAGCTGTTAATGAACCATTATAAAGATTTGATGATAATGACAAGGCCTTAAGGAAGCAAGTGCCTCCATGTTAAGAGGAATGCTGTGGCGAACAAATTTCAAGTCTAGAAGTTCCAATTCAGTAGATTTTGACAACCCCATACAAAAAGGAAATGTGAAAGTTATGTTGTTTTCAAGAGACTATAAGAAGTGAATCTGTTGGGATCTGTAGTTTAGATAAAGGACTATTACCTCAGAATGGAAGGGTTCCATCAAGGTAGTTAACTTTGCAACTTGAACACCGTCAGATTACTAAAAGTGGCCATTTCTGTAACGAGGCATAGAAGTAATGTGTTCAAGAAGAGGTTTTCAAAGAGAAGCTTCTACTTAGAATTTCTGATACTTAGGGATATGTTGGCTACCTTGCGTCCTTAAAGAGCCAGTCAGTTGACTCCTACTCAAATCCAATGTCTCCAAGTACTCGCAATCTGATAATTCTGCATAAAGAATGATTATTATTTGATGTCTAATAAAAATAATTAGAAGCTAATAATCTTACCTTCCAATGGAAAGGGTCCAGCTAACCAATTAGCTTATTATATTCCAGATCCAAGGTCTATTTTTCTCAGTCCTGCCAAGCTCATAATCCCCTTAAGTAGCACAAGCAACTAGTCATTAGAAAACCATTAAAAGAAACTAAAAACCTTCATAGTTCCACCCTATAATAGAAATAGAAGCAATAGAACTTAAAGCTACTAAAATTTTGCCTTTTTAAGATGATGTGAAATCAATCAAATATCAAGTTGCAGTCTTTGGCATACCTTTTTTTTAATCCTCCTAATTGAATTGAATGACATATTGAACAAGGATATATTTAGAGGCCAGACATCAACCTAATCAAAATGTATTTGTGGATACTCTGAGTATTGTTGTCTTGTATCATCTATCGACAGCTCAATCACACGGTTCGTTATATAATTACATGTGACTGTGTCCCATCTGCAACAATCATTCCATGAGTCACCAATCCATGTAGGAAGAATATAATCTGCGTCATATCTATTTGATTCTAGAGATGTCTTAAAGGCTAATAGAGCCAACCTCACACCTTCAAAGTGACTTCCACTTCCATTGATTAATTGAACCAGAAGATCAAACCCAGAACACCAAGAGCAGACTTTGACTCGTGCGTGGCAAGACATAAATCAAAGTGAACTGTTTCTACAGGATGCTATAGCAAACCATAATTAATCATATATGATATAACCTAAAACTTTAAGAAGAAATAAAAACGAAAACTGGTTTTCAATATCAAAATGTTCAAATGGTAGGAGTGTTGACATGGGAAGAAAAATCAATCGAAAAATTGCCACTCTACTAAAATTTATAATGAGAAGAAAGAAGGGTAAAATTAAGTTGACGTTTCTAAGTTGGACAAAGCAATTTGACAAGATAAACATGAAATACAATAATCTTGATGTCAAACAGTGACTAAGAGGCCAGTCAAGGTCTGAATTGGCCAACAATTGTCAAAGTCTCGATAGAGGATTTATTTCGCTTTGGCATCAAGCTTTGCCATTGACTGCGACAAGTAAAGGGAGGAACCACGAGAAATTGGGTGGAAATGACCTCCTATGGCTTGCTGTCGCTGGAAAGCCTTGTTATGCAGGTGTCGGAGGCATAGGCAGAGACCTTAATTTTTTGTTTCGTGTTATGTTTCCTCGCAGTTCCAGTGTGCCAAAACAAAAGACCAATCATTGTATAGGATCGTCTAAATATGCATTCTAATTTCTACCTCACATTTCAGTTAAAAATGATGCGCAGCGACAAAGGGGAGAAATTAAGGTTGGCTGTGAAAGAGGAATGGTATGGAGATCAAAAAGAATAGGGTTATCAGATGGTTATATGGAAAATTGTTCAGCCCATACAAAAGTCACATAAACTTTACATGTATTTACAAAAACATGTTTTGTTAAGGGTTAATTATAAAAAAAAGTCCTAACTTTCGTCAATTTTTAATTATTGTCCAAAATTTTAAAATAGTAATAAAATACTTAAACTTTCAATTTTTTTTAATTCTAACCCAAATTTTAAAAAATGACAATAAAATACTCAAACTTTCAATTTTCTTCAATATATAGCCCGACATTATTTGTTGTTCTCCCGATGCCCTCAACCTTTTTGTTTTTATTTGTTTTTTTGACGTCACAAACTACTCTCGTATTACAGCATACTGCACCAATAAGTTCTTCGTTTTTAGTTCGTTCTTTTAATGCCCTTAATGTGAGACGTTAGAATTACATAATCTGAAAATCAAAGGATGAGGATAAACTAAAAACGAAAGAAAAAAACTAAAATCAAAGCGTAAGGTCGTCGGGACTGTGTAATCTGATTTAGGTTATTTTTAAACAACGACTTTATTTTAATTATGTAATTAAACGACGTCATTTCATTAATTTTCATTTGTTGTGTTAATTTTAGCTGACGTATATTAATAGTTAAAGTTTTTGAAACATGTAATAAGCCATATCAGCAAACTTAATGGAAACATTAACATTAGGCTAGAATTGAAAAAATTGAAAGTTTGAGTATTTTATTAATGTGATAAAAACTGTTGGCCTTAATTATTTTTTTATTATTATTATTTCAAATTATTCTTTTAAAATAATTTGGATAACAAATTAGAAAAAAATTTTGTTGTTAATTTGATTAAGATTAATTTTTCTTCAAAATAAAACTCATGCTAATGCCATGAAATATTCTTATTGTACAATTACAGGTTTATGTTTTTGTATATGCACTTGCCCTTGCATTTTGTTAGGAAAAAAGGGCAAAATTGATCCTAATGTTTATCTGTGTTGACAAATTAAATCTCAACATTTCATAGGGTTCAAATTGAACCTCAACATTTACAAAACTTTCATATTGAACCTTATATTAACAGAAAAAGTGACAAGATTGTAAAGTCGTCAATTTTCAATCATGTCATCACTCACATAACATAAAATAATAATATTTTAATATTATTGTAGGTCCTATTCTACCACATAAGCAACTTATATTTTAAAAATTACTTATTCAAGTTATTAAAATATATAGGACCTACTTGTTTAATTTAAACTAAATATAATTAACCTAACTAATTAATATAACTGAACTAATTAATTTTATTAACTGAACTAATTAATTTATTAACTAATAAACCCTAAAACTTAAAAATCCCCATTTTAGAACTTGTAGTTAACACATTGTCTCCCTCCTTCGCCACAGCATCTCCTTTATTTGTTACCCTTCATTACGGCCATTTTTCACTAGTGCTTCACTTGACTCTTAGAGAAGATAAGTCCCTTGCTCTAACCATATACCAACAAAGAATTGAGCAAGATTAAGAAGAATTAGTCAACAAATTTCATATCTTTAGAATTTTTACCTTTTAGGATTCAAAACAAAAGAATATCAAAACCTTTAAAAACAATGTCATTTTAATTTGCATCATTAACAAGTACTTTCCTTTTATTTTTAAACCTAGGAACAATAATGAAGTTTTATACAGCTGCTAGCTTTCACCATAAAAATATTTCAATAAAAGCCCTATAAGGTATCATACCCTTTGTCCAAATCATGTTTGACAATCATGAACAATTTGTCTATACAACACAAATATTTGTCACCATTATGACATATGTCAGTAACACGTACATTTAAAAGCCATGAGGATAAATATCAAAAAGTCAAAGGCATTATTAAGTAGCAATGTTTCCCTCATTTATACTTGACTACTAAAATTATTGTTGGGATGATTGTGTTAGTGATGTTCTCCTTTTAATTGCTTAAACTTGTAACTGCTATGAAGTAATACTAAATTGTCATTTGAACTGTAAACTAATTAATTCAAATGGTAATTGGAATATGTGTGGATCAACATTTTTCAAAATTTCTTTTAATGGCATGTCTAGATGCATCAACCTAGCAAATTGAAAATAAAATATTAAAAACACATTCACTAATTATTTCAACTAAGATAAATTAACAAAGAGCATATTCCTTACAATATTGCTTTGTTGACTCCATATAAGGTTATCGTCAACTCTGTTTATATTGGTTAACTATTTTTACAATGAAAACAATTTTCTGTCATTAAAGCCAATAATAATTAATAACTGAATAATCATGTACCTATTAAGATGCCTATGTGATAACTTGATTAAGATAATGATAAACATTAGTTATTACAAGTTTTATAGGCCGTATTCATATGATTAAAGTAAGGTGTACACACTTGTGAAGAAGACTCAACATGTTGGGTTAAGCTCTCCTTATTGTTTTTCTTGGAGTTATGATCAAAATTATCACGTTTCAAGCATTTATGCACTTATCCTTTTAGGGACAATTTGCTTAGATTTTTTAATTTCTTTGGCTTAGTTTATTGCCTCCTTATAATTTCAGGTCTATAGGCATAACTCTTTTAGCTAGAGGATGTCATTTCGGTATTAGTAGAAGGTTAGAATATTTCACCTCTTATAGTTTGTAACACGTGTTCAGACAAACTTATGAATCGACCCTTTCTATAACATGAATAGACAAATATCTCAACCCTTTCTTTTAACTTATTGATTGCACTAATTGCATGTTTGCATGGGTATCTATATAGGTCATATGCCAGATAACTACATGTTTTTTGTCTACCAATCCTAACAGTGTGTTTCCCGTCACCTTTTGAAACTTCATAAGCACCATCTCTATTCCAAACAGTTCTTTATTATATTGCTTCTTTTTTGTTCTTCTCCAATCTCTTTATTATATTTGGTGAAAAATCTAACTTAAATCCAACAACAAATGTCTCCTATCTATATGACTCTTCATCACCATTATTCTAATTATCTCAAGTATACTAATCATTAGCCTGTCCTTAGTTGGTAAGATCCAACCCATTGAAAGTTTTGTTCATATTGTTGTCAATTATTGGACATTTGGATTCAAAGGCTTCGTAAAAATTTGCCCACCTCTCCTTAGCATATTCAAGTAAGGTTGAAGCACATCCATGTCTTATTTTGTCAAGCCTTTTTAGTTGCTCATTGAAATCTTCGACGTAGGTAAACCATGCGTAATTCTATAACTATTTTATGAGATCCTTTCCTTCGGATTCCCATGTCAATTATGATATATATGTTTAACACACATTTGGTGAGTTGCATTTAAAAAAGTCTCCTCTATAGCCATGACCAATTCCTAAATCAAATTATAAAAATATTAGTTAATATTTTATATTGTAATCAAATCAATTATAAGTATATAAATATTAAGATAGCTTATACATATCAGATATGACTATAAGTCCTTTATCATCATCAAATTCAAAATCAAATGTTAAAAATTCATTAACCAAGTTCGTGAATCTATGTTTTCTACCTCCATTATTGCCCAACTCAATAGATGCATTCCTCTATCACCATCCTTACCCATTGTGCTTAACAGTTTACTTTAGAAATCTGTCTTTAGGAAGTAGCCATCATTCCTAAAAATTGGTCTTAAATGCTTCCATCCTTTTTTCATGGAACCAAAACAAATGTATAATCTTTTGAACTACAACAAAATGTAAAGATGTATTAATATAATGTAAAACATAAGATAATGAAGTATTAACAAGTTAATGAAATTTTAATTTATCATTACCTATAGTAATAAACTCTCCAGATTCCTTGACAATTGTAACTCTATTGTTGATTCAGGATTACTTATCTTCAACTCAAGTATATAACCTTGCAGCTTCACATAGTCATTAATATAATTTGTTGCTCTCTTTTTCCTCAATCTCCTTTTTCTATTTTGTACATACTTGAATTGATAAAAACATTGAATTTTTCTCTACACTCTTTGACAAGTTTTTTGGTTGAGATACTAGGCTTCTCAAGAATTTTATCCTTGAAGTGTCTCATTAAGAATTTGCAAAAAAAACCAATTTTGTTTTGTTTGTTGTGAAGCAATTGTGATCAGGTTTGTAAGTTCTTATTTTGAAACATCTCTCATTCTTATCATATCCAACATGCTAAACCCACAGGCATCCATCAATACACCCAACCCTATTTCGATTACTCTCACACTTTTTTTTACCTTACTTTATGTATAGTTTATACTACATAATCAATAATAACATCTTTAAATTCTTTTGTAGTTTCGAACTCCATTTCCAATCTTCCTTTATATACCACATTAGTAGGATTATGCCTAACACTTGAACTAAGTCTATGCAAAGCTTAACCAACTCCTCTCCACTAAGATATTCATCAGTACTACAAAAACAATCACAATTAGCTAATTTAATTTCAACTAGTTAATGGTCATTTGAAATGCTTATATAAAAGTCTAATTGAACATTTGCACCTTGTTCCTTCACATTTTCATCCATATATGTATCATGTTCCTCCACATTTTCATCCATATATTTACCATGTTCCTCCATATTTTCATCTATATGTTCACCTGGTTCCTCCACATTTACACCATGTTCATTATATACATGTTGTTCATCATCATCATAATCCTCTCCTCCAATCATATGGAATATGGAAGGAGCATAGAAAGGTGTGTTTAACTGATCATTTACATACACATCAACACTCCTATAAATTTACATAAGGTTAGCTAGCCTAATACAACTTTGGTTTGACTCCATAACACTCAGTGAATCTTTAAAGTTAAAATTAGGTCATTTAAGATATGCCTTATGTACCCTAATTCCTTCCCCATCAAATATATTTGTCTAATACTGATATAGTCAATGTGAACAATCTTAAATATAGCAACATCCCTACTAACATGTTTAAATTCATGTTCTAACATAAAATTTCCACCATAAGAAAAGCCTTATACTTCCACATTAAGCCATTAAAACTTATATAGCAACCATTAGACAATAATAAAAGAAACAAATGTCATTAAAATGACCACTAGAGACCCAAGCACAAATTGATCATAAGGAAATGAGCTCTTCCCCTAAGTTAATCACGAAGAGTAAGACACAAAGATTAAGAACAATCAATAACCAAGTATCAAAAGTGTCCCTCTTCGGGTTTTGTGAAGTTTAAAAGTTTACTTGTTTCACTTTGATATTGTACTTTTTCAACCTAAGTAGTAATGAACCAAATTTTGATAACTTAAACCACAAGAGATCCATAAAAGATTACAAGTATCTGCAATTGACCATATAAAAAATTTTAATTTGACTTTAGGAACTCCATAGTTGGTTTACAATATCTAAAAATTAATCAACAAAATCAATAGGATGCAATGTTTCATTCTGCAACTTTAACCAATATTTCTGTAATATGTAAAGAACTTGTAATAAAACTAAGGAATTAAATAGGAAATCATAGATCAAAAAATAGATAAAGACTATCTAGAGATAAGAACACCATATCAGAGTAGTCCCTCTTTACTCTGTAACACATAAGAAGAAAAGAACCAAAAACTTGCAAAACATACTATTAGCATCCATTGAACAATAACCAATTTAAAAAGATTTCCAATGATAGTTAAGAATTTCAATTCCACACATTTTACCAAGTTACAATGAAATAAAATCATAAGTAGCATAACACTTCATAGTTCAAAAATTAGAGAAATGAAATTAAGAAAAGCTAGTCTTAACACTTAATAGTTTCAATTGCATGCAAAATTGGGTTATTTCAGAAGCTTGATTTCGTTAAATCAAATGGAAGGTTGTATTTGCATAATACGTCCCAATTGATCTAAATTTGATAAAGATCAATCTATGTCAACTGTGCATCTCAATTATGTTAGGCGTTTCTAGTGCTTAGACAGATGCTATGATTCTCATGTGAGCCCACTTCATCTATGTCAATCTATGTCAATTGTCAAATGGAAATATGCATGTCAATTATCTTAGGAGCTTCTAGTGCTTAGACAAATGTTATGATTCTCGTGTAGGGCAACTTCATAAAAATTTTGACATAAATAGCTACATATTAATTGCAACTAGACAATTTGTTAAACAATGAAGCATGGAACATCTATACTTTAATAAACTATAAACGAAATTCCGATTGTTCAGAGAATCAGATCGGTTCTATTAAGGAAAGGTCGTATTGATGACAAAGATCATTATGGAGAAGAAGCAAGCTTCAATGCTCCCCAAGGCAACAGAGCCATCATTGTGGGGAGGGGTTTGAATGCTTTTCTGCTTTCGTCATGATATACTCTTTCTAGACAGACTCCTGCACCGAATTCACCCAAGTAAGGTCGACAAGAGAGTCTGTCTTTAATTGAAATCTTTGAACGATTGAAGTGATTTTTCCACCCTTCATTGCTAGTAGTGAATTCCATTTTCCAAGGAGCGGGGGAAGAAGAGCTGCTTCTTATTCAAGACTAGCAGACCCAGGATTGCATCTCCGTCTTGGCTCGAATCCTTCTTATCTTTCTCCTACAAGCCAATCATGCAGTCTAGCTCTACTTTACTACGATTTTTTCTTGCTATTGTTTTGTTCGATCACAAACAGTCAAACTAGCTACCGAAAGAGAGAGACTCAATCCGTTACCATGACTGATAGGATGATCAAGCAAGGCAATGATAATTGTTCCGCTTCTTCACCAAAATAAGATCCATATAACTGCTTTTACAATTCTATGCTATCTATATAGATATGGCGTAGGGTCACGAACATTAATCATGGTTTCAAAATGTTAGTTGTCCATGACAATGGAGGATTTTAAATATCATATGAATATTCTTCTTAAGAAGTCTTCCTTTGTAGGTTATCATTTTTTTTCTTTGACATAGTTGATGAAATTGAAGTATAATTTAAATAACCATTAAACATGCACTGCAAAGTACAAAATCTTTATCTTCATATAAGGGAAGTCCTAAGTGGGGGAAATGAAGCAAATATAATATCATATGAACGTATAATAGAAAGATCAATCTATGTCAGTTGGACAAATGCATATCAATTGATCTAGATTAGGGTTATTTATGCATGGTTATTAATAATTTTTAATAAATGTAATATCTCAACCTTTGTAAAGTAGAATGAATAGGGAATCATAGGAGTCTAGCATTATGCAAAAAAAAAAGAGGGAACCACGACATATAATAAACATAAACTACAAACTAGACAAAAGAAGACACCTACCATGTACTTATCGTGTAAGAAATTGGGAGAAACTACGCGAGGAGTATAGGGAATTAGGGATTTGGACAAAGAGTAAACGGTGAGCTCAGGAAATTAGGGATTTAGAATTGATAGGGAGTTAACTTCGTTAGATTTTTATCCTTACAGGCTTTGTTTTGAACGGTTTGCAAACTTTAAGTTTAATTTGAACGCTTCAAAGTATTAAGTTTTTAATTTATTAGTAGAGGTAAACATTAGAGTCAATTTTGCCCTTTTTGTCTCATTTTGTAACATAAACGTTACGGTAATTTAGATTAAACACAATCTTGCGAGGAGGTCCTTCTTGCTGATCAAGTGGGAGTCTCCCTCCCTCGTGTGACTCGTATGTAGTTTCCTTTATTTCGACTTCGGCCCGTTTTCTACCGAAAAAAAAGAAAAGAAAACAAGTTGTACATCTGTATTGCGGAATAAAATATGAGTTGCTTTTGGAGTCTTCCTACGTGCCGTTCGAGCATGAAAGCCAACAGCAAGTGGAAAGACTTTGCTAATTTTTAGAACAAGTCCACGGACACGCACACATGCCCAATTCATTTTTTACCGCATCTTCTCTTCCAACTATGGGAATGGTCTTGGCAATTTCCTTTCTGTTTCCCCCCAGTGAAACTTTAGTATGAATAAAGTTTAACATCTAATCGAGCATATTATGGAATGGGCCATGACCAGCTTTATAGACTTTAATTGTCCTCCATGGGTTGTCAATATAGGGTAAAAGCCATCAGGTCAAGGTCGAGTGGAAAAACCATGTGAACGCGATGGTGTAGTTCAAGTCCATAACCTAATGCATATTATAAATTAATATTTTATTATTTAAGATTTTTTTGTAAGTCATGATTTGATGATTATTTAAAAGCATAAGGTCAACCCTTTCTTTCTTACGAAAGAAGACCAAAATTACTTGCTCTCTCTTATTTCAAATGCAAAAGCCATCCTCGAGAGCACAAGTGTCATACACCTCAAAATGCCAACAATTGTCGATGCATGTTCATTGGACTAACTTTAATTAGGTGGGTTGTTAGGCAAGATTAACGTATTAAACTGAGAATCTTAAAGCTAACCCATTTAATATATTTTTATATCAACCTAGTCTCCACATTCAATGATGTTGTCCTCCACTCGACTCTTACGATTGAGTGTCTCTTTAGCTTATTTTATTGCTTAAAAGATATTCTATACATAAGCACTGCATTTGGATCTTACATGATGCTTTTAACAAAGACAATAAAAGGAGACTTTGTACAGTTTCTCTCGAGTAGGGCAGGACTGAATTTTTTTTTAATTTTCATTTTTAGTCATTATGTTTTTGGTGTATTAAATAAATTTTTAGAACTGCTTCACTAATCATATACATCAATTCAGATTAAAAAATCATAATTAATTTTACAGTTGAGGGCTCTCTAACTCTATCCTTCTGGTATGAGTTTTTCAGGGGACCAGGTTGACTTATTAAATGAGTCCAGCTTTCAATTGGACTTCTTTGAGACTTTTTTTTTAATTACAAGGAAAAAAAACTCAAAAGTAAACAAACACGCGTTGTGACACGTCGATACATAGTTCCTAGCTTGTCTTGGTGTCTTTGAGACAATATTAACATGTCGATGAGGGCTGGCTTCATTTTAATAGAAAAGGCACTAGTTCATGACCTACTTCAGGCATGCTTAAACCGAGGGCAGCGATAATCTGTACTTTTTTTCTAGGAAAGTTCTTTGCAGATAGTTTGATACTGTATTTATTAACCATATTTATAAATTATTTATTTTCACCGTTACAAAAAAATTATAAATTATCAACAACAAAATCCCGTAATAAATTAGCGACGGGAATTGATTTTCTATCAGTAAAATTGTTAGAAAAAAATAGTATTGTGCGACGGACAAAACATTCATCGGTAAAGGTAGAGGGAAATTAACCCCACAATTTTGCCGATAGAATATAACGACGGAATAGTGAAGGTCGTCATAAAAATAGGCGATTGTGGTTGGCGGCAAAAATAAGCATTGGAAGAATATCTCTTAGGTGATAAAATATTTTTATTATCAGGAGTTTGAGGTACACAAAATATATT
>JANPWT010000001.1:16687544-16699279 GCA_024678245.1 Erythroxylum densum
CATCATATCCTCAAGTATTTGGCTTTTCCTTTTGGCTATTCCATTTTGTTCAAGTGTATAAGAGGCGAAAAGCTCATGAATAATCCCAAATTTTCCATAATAATTAGTAAAAAAGTTAGTACTATACTCACCACCTCGATAAGACTTTAATCTCTTAATTTTCCTGTTCAATTGGTTTTCAACCTCAGCTTTGTATTTCATAAACACTTCCTCTGCATCACTTTTATTTTTAAATAAGTAAACATTAGTAAATTGAGAGCAATCATACACAAAAGTAATATAATATCTCATTCTTCCTTTACTCACACAATTTTTAAAATCACTCAATTCTTTATGCACCAAGTCCAACAATTGTGATTCTCTCTCAGTCATTGACTTACATAGGTTTCTTAGAATGTTTAGCCTTAACAAAAATTTGACAATTTTACTTTCATTAGTGATATGGTTAGGCAATAAGTTTAAGCTTTGCATCCTTTTGATTGGTCTCACATTCACATGCCCAAGTCTAGAGTGTCATAGGTCTGGAGACTCAACAATATCCGCAGAAGAAGTAGATGCATTCATTTCAACATCAAATACAAATAAGCCCCCGTTACAAATCCCTTTATTAACAAAGTTTCCATTCTTAGTAAGAACTAACTTATCATAATCAAAAGTAAGTTTAACATTAGCTTTTTAAGTAATGCTCCAGAAATCAAGTTTCTATGAACATCAAGAACAAATAAGACATTTTTCTAAGGCCAAAACTTTTCCATAAGTGATTTTGAGAGTTACCTTTCTAACTCCTTGGATCGGAACTTTGCTGGAGTTGCCCATATACACGAATTTACCATCAGCAACATCATTCAATTCTTTGAACAGGTCTTTGTTGGTACAGATGTGGCATGTGGCTCTTGTATCAATAATCCACTTGACTAAGTTTCCAGCAAGGTTGACTTCGGTCACCACAGTAGTAATGATCTCCTCGTCATCATCACCAGCTTCGACCGTATTAGTTTGAGGCTTACCAAAACTCTTCTGCTCACCCTGTTGGTATCCTTCTAGTTTCCTTTCCCAAACTATCATGGTTTCTATCCTTGGTCCTTTTTCTTATGGTTGATTCTAACTTGGCAAAAAGTAGCAAGATGACCCAACTTATGGCACCACCAACAATCGCCATCAATCATTTTGCGTTTGAACTGACCACGCTTGTTGTTATTGAAAGACCTATTGTGTCCATTTTCATAGGAGTTTCCTACATTTTTTGTGTTCATTAACATTAGCCATAATAGTAGGAGCAAGGGTGAGTGATTTGGCCTTGTCTTGTATGCGGTTGGCATTCTCAATCTTTATATGCCTGATCAATTCTTGTAGCTTCACATCCTTCTTCTTGTTCCTCAACTGGTTTTTATACTCATTCCATGAGGCAAGCAATTTCTCAATAAGGGCACTAACTTGAAATAGCTCACACATGCTTATATCCTAAGCCAGAATTTCATCAACTAGATTTTCATACTCATGTAATTGGTCCATAATGGGCTTATCATCAATAATAATAAATTTTAACACCTAGCAACTGCATATTTCTTAGTATCGGCATCATCAGTCCCATGTTTCAATTCTAACGTAACCCAAATTTCCTTAGCAGTTTTGTACTTGCAATAAATATCAAACAATGGGTTTATCATATGGTTGAGTAGCACTCTCCTAATAGTAAGAATATCCTTAGTTGTCTTAAGGCCAATATTATCATTAGGAATTTCTTGAAACAATACATAATCAATTTCGTATTGCTAAAAGTAAAATAGAATTTTTTCAAACCATCGTTTAAAATTTCTCCCATCTAAAGGCTCTAATCTAGTCAGTCAGGTATAGTCCTCTAGGGGACAAAACCTATGTAGGGAATAGTAAATGTAGAACCTACATTGGTCTTATTCACAAACAACATAATGAATCCGAAAATAGCAGCAAGAACAATGGTATTTCAACTAACTCTTTCTGACTTATACCAAAATAAACACGCAGTAACGTAGTGTTCCGACTTGTACTAACACACAACAAAAAGAATGTAACAATTTGTGAACAATAGCTTGAATGTAATCTTTCAGACAACAGTAGCAATGCAACAGAATTCTGACAAATAGTAGGCAAATATAACAAATATCCAATAATATTAGTGACACAACAATAATTTCTGACTTAGATTGTAAGCAAAATAATGAAATAACACCTAATAAAATAGGAACAACGTATCTAAAAATTCAAGGCATCGTGAAAATCACTGCCTTAGGTCGGAAATTTCCCCTCTAAGGTGCAACAAGACAATGGGATCCGACCCTAGGATTAATGCCTCCTCTACCAGCTTCAGTGCACTCTAAAGGGTAGAGTATGATCTATCTTTGAGAATTAACAAAAACAAAAAAAATGTAGAATAGAAAAGATAAGAAAATATATGTGCAAAAGTGTCTATCTACAGGTAGAAAAATGCATGTGTTGTATGGAGAAAATGGAAAAAAACACAATAACGGGGATAGCAGCCAACAACAAAGTAGATACGTGAGATTTTTAGAGAGTATAGAGGCATTCTTTTAATGTGCATTTAAGTAAAAGGAACATTTGGGTAATAAGAATAAATATATGAACATTATGGTCATTATGAAGGGCCCTAAAAAATGTATGACTTAATAGCAAAAACAAGTTTGACTTGTAGACTTAACGGACAAACAGAAAATGTATGATTTAAACTAAATAGGCCCCCACAAAATTCACCATACCACAATTGAGTCGAGCCGAGCGATGCTCGCACGTGCATGTGTGGTATCTAACCCTCCTCAAGAAACTTGATTCAAAATCTCACAAAACATTCTAGTATATAAACCAGGTGAAAGTCCCTCACTCTTTCAATGTGGGACACAAATCAAAGCAAGAAAGAGAGATGTTCCAAGTTTTGGAACAACACCAACAGATTTATATTATATTTATATATTATCCTTAAATTGTTCTTAGTTGTTTCTCTATTAAAGACTAAGCATTAATATAACAGAAATATTAGCACATATTGTCTCTTTTTCTTATAAATAGTCAATCTCATAGACTAAAATATGGAGATACTTAAACAAGCATGTAGGTGTTTGTTAGAGAACAAGCATACTAAACTAATCCAATATAAGAATTCTATTTATAAAACCTTGCATGTCTATAAAAAATCTCATTGTGATAAATGTATTCGTGATTGTTTGACTTGAAATCTCTAAAATACCTCATATATGGATTATTAAATTTTGATACTACTTGTGACTTATCTCATCCAAAGGTAGCTCGCTTAATAGTAATTAGATATAGAATGAACCATATAGAATTAGTTGAGAGATTAATATATGAATCATCACTGTAAAGTAATTAGAGATAATATGTTATTGTTCTCGATTGTTATTGATTTGAAAAATTCTTGACCATGGTTTAATGGCATTTTAAAAATAGTTTTCAAGTATTATTTAGAGAATCAGTTACTAATGGTAGAGAACTAATATGATTAGATTCAAATAGAGTAAATATTAATTATATACTCTACATATACTCATAATATTATATAATACAATAATTGAATTATATTAAAAGTTTATGCATGAAGAGATTAGCCAAAACTACTTTGATATTCCTAATTTAGATGATCATGTTGTGTTGCTAAATGCCAATTTTAATCTATAAATATAAATTATTTAATTAAAAATTAAAGATAAATTAAAGGATTTTGATTCATCTAATCCTAATTATAGTTTAGGGTTATAATTTATATTTATCACTAACAAATTTAGAAACCTAGTGGGTCACATATATAAAACAGTCTAAAAGAGAAAAAGATAATTTAATCAAGTTAGAATTTAAAGTTTGAGAAACTGTATGATTAAATATAAGATATTAATAAATAAGGACCAATATTAGATATTGGATCTTATTTAGATTCAATTGGTAATTAATTAGAATCAATTTTAATTTTAATTAATGTTTGATTAAAATAAGGATTATACTTAAATTAAATTATCAAAAGGTCTCAATTCTATTATAAAAAAGCATAAGCACTTTAAGAACTAACACTCTTTGCTTACACCTCTCTACGCTACTTGTAGAGTTCTGTCAACTTATTTGTGTAGATACTATTAAACGCGTAATACTGATACAACTATGGTTGTTAGACAAACATGTGGATTAAAAGGAGTTGTAGAAAAAGGAATCAAACTTTATAATAAGATAAGAATTCAGATTTATGTTTTATTATGTTTATAAATTAATCAAGTTGTAGATTAATGTAATCTTGACATTCAAAAAGTCATAAAAATTTTATTTTCTTCTACTGTGTGTAGGATTAAATATCTTCCTAATTTTCAATAATGGTATCAAAATCATCTCAGGTCAAATATTAGCGTTTAGGTGATGAATCCCCCTAAAAATCATTAAATAATTAACCTTTTATCATGCAATTATTTCATTGATTATTAGAGCGTGAAAATTTCTATCTTATGATATTAACTCTCTCAAGACTACTACCAACTAATCCATCAGTTGATTAACATAAATCTTTCTAGTTAAAACCCCTAGAATTGCATTATCAATTTATGAATTCTACTATTAGGTTTGACCCTAATCTAGAGATTTTATGTTAACCTATCTCTAGGTTTGCAATCAACTCCTTTCAAATATGGTAAATCTATTCATACAAAGGATTTCTCAATCTCAATTATATGAAATCAAATTATTCACTAATATTCTGGATATATTAGAACAAGCATAAAGCACATAATGGAATCACAATAACTCCATCAAAATATTTGCATTGAATAAAAGATTAAGATATATTGTATCATAATTAGGGTTCATCACACCTAGACACTAAAAAGCGTTTAGTTACTCATAATAAAAAACAAAATCAAATATAAACATATAGAAAAACTAATAGAAAACAAAGAGTTGATAATTCTAAATCTTCCTTTCTATTCTATTGAATCTTCTTGCAAGTTTAGATTTCATGTAGCCTTCTATCAAATCTCTTCTGATGTTAACTTTATGTTTTCCTCACCTCTAGATTTATCACCTCTCTGGATGTTTGACGTTTCAATTTTGCTGCAAATTTTGGCTCTCCCCATTTTGTCGACTTTCACATCCTTTTATAGTAAAAACTAGGATTATTGGGACATACACGATCACTTACATAGCCAAGTAGGTGACTTTATAGCTCCAAAAACTCATAAAATTGTGACTTTACACATTCGCATAAACTTATACGGCCATATACATGATTGTGTATCTCCAATTTACTTCAAATCTTCATTTTATGTCACGATTTCATCCGAATTTGTATTCTTTTAGTCCATGAAGGCAATTATCACCTATAAATGAGAGGGTGATGATGATTGTAAGAGAGGGAAGAGAGAAAATAAGAAAAATTAAGGGTTTAGGCCATTTTAAAGGCATATCACAAACTTACATGGATCAATACACAGTCGTGTATTTGATCATATAAGTCACTAAATTTTAGCTTTTCACGGGCTTACACAATTTGTTACACATTCGTGTATCTAACTGTGTAAGTCTACAATAGCGTGTCTAGAAGGTGTGTAGCTCTCTGTAAACATGTACAACTTTAAAATTGGATGATCAAACAAACAAATTTTGTACTAAGCTTTATAACACATTAACATGTATATGCTAATACCTTAATTATGCACAATCTTGTTAAGATTCTCAATTATGTATCTTCAAACACATTAAAATCATATAAACATATTCTAATCATCAAAACAAAAGTAAAATAATATGGAATTTAAAATAAAACCTAAACTAATTCATAGGTTGGCTCCCATGTAGCTCTTGTTTAACGTCATTAGCTTGACGTACCCTACACTTTACCATCATCCAGGATCTATGATCAATGGCTTACTTCCGCCCATTTCTCCATATAGCAATTTTGTAGCCCGTAAGTAAGTCACCTACTATAGGATAATAATAAGAGCATAATTTATTAATACATTAATGCCCTTTTTAATGACAAAATGTTAATAAAATAAGGGATAGAAAAACTCCTAAAATCTTCAATTGACATAATCAGTTTGGCTTTGAGGAAGTGGGACCCCCATACTTAATGTGGTTACCAATGACTCATTAGTAATTTCCTTATTTCGTTCCTCTGTCAGTTCTTCCTCAACCACCTTTGTCCACTCTTCTTCTTCTTCTTCTTCTTCTTCTTCTTCCTAGAAAACTGTTTCTGGCTCGTCTTCTTCAATTATCTTCCACCACTCCTATACTTCTTTTTGGACAAAGTCTTCCTCTTCTTCTTCCTATACTACCTCCTTCATCCCTCTTTGGAATGTGACTTCATTCATGAAGTCAACCTTTATTTTTTATTCACTTTGTTGCATTAATAAGCCTAAATAATATTCTGTGTTATGCTCAAGATATTCAAGTGAAGAAAATATTTCTTCAATTTGGGTTCGGTTAGCTTTATTTTCGGCAAGTAGTTTAATTATTTTATCAGTAACACTTTTTCCTTCATCTTCTTCTTCTAGAAGCTCTTTTCCCTAAAGGTGATTTCCATTATATGATCTTTAGGATTTGTTTCAGTAATAATAGGCAAACTCCCGTGTAGTTTATCAGATAATATCTTCACTAGTTGATTAACCCGATTTACCGTATTATGTATACAAGCCTTAGTTCTTTGAAATCTCTCCCTTAATGCACACCAATTAGCTACACACTTAGTAAGGTATTCTATTAGTTTATTTGTAATGCTTTTGTATTGCTGCTCTTATAATATATAATCAGTTGGAGCATAGTCATTACATCCATGTGCATAAGATTTACTCTACTCTGAATTATACATATTCTCGTATGATGCACCTTGAGGTTAGTTGTATATGCTTGGTTGCTCCCACATATAGTATGGTGCCTGACATTGATTGCAATAATTACTCTTACAAATGTCGCAATAGCACTTTAGAAATTGATGGAGCTTTCGAAAACATGTAAGGAAAGGACTCTTTCCAATATGGTGATGTTACATGTTGTGATGACATATCATAACTCTTATAAGAGTACTGTCTACTCCATCCATCAACTTTGATTTGTGGCTATTATGTTAAATCTCAAGATCCTAATAATAAGTCACAAACTCAAAGTCAAAGTAGTGAAGTTTAAAAGATAATTAAATAAATAAACCAAGAATACAATAAAGTACAATAAAATAAATACATAAATAATGGTTAGATTAGTAGAATCTAGGCTTTCCTAATATTACAATCCCCAGCAATGGTGCGAAAAACTTGATTGATATTTTTCTTTATATCAATATTAAATTAACTAAAAATACATGGTGTAGGTGTACCTAGCACATGCAAGTAAGGGTCAATCCCATGAAGACAGTAAATATTAGTAATTACTGTTATGTTATTATCCAACCTACAAATTGGATGTTTGGTTTCTAATTAAAAACAAAACTTAACAATTAATCTAAAATTGGAAACAATAATGAACTCAAAAGACCAAGGAAATTACGTAGAAAACTCAATATCAAAGATTACTATCTAGGTGATGAATCCCCCTAAAACTCATTAAATAATTAACCTTTTAATATGCAGTTATTTAACTAATTATTGGACCGTAGAAATTTCTATCTTATGTTAATAACTCTGTTGAGACTACTATTAACTAATCCATTGATTGATTACTAGAAATCTTACTAGTTAAAACCCCTACGATTGCATTATCGATTTATGAATCATGCTATTAGGTTTGACCCTAATCTAGAGAATTTATGTTGATCATCTCTAGGTTTGTAATCAACTCTTTTTAGTTATAGTAAATCTATTCATACAAAGGATTTCTCAATCTTAATTATATGAAATCAAATCATGCACTAATATTTTGAATATATTAGAATAAGAATAAAACACATAATTGAATTACAATAAATTCATCAAAATAATTGCATTGAATAAAATACTAAGACATATTGTATCACAAACTAGGGTTCATCACATATAAACACTAAAAACCGTTTAGTTACCCATAATAAAAAATGAAATCAATTATAAACATGCAAAAAACTAATAAAAATAAAGAATTCAAAATTATAAATCTCTTTTCTATTTTATTAAATCTTCTTGCAAGTTTGGATTTGATGTAGCCTTTTATCAATTCTCTTCTAATGTTAACTTTGTGTTTTCTTCAACTTTGGATCAAAATGGTCACCTCTCTAGATGTTTAACATCTCAAGACAGTTGCAAAATTTTGTTCTCCCTATTTTGCCTCTATTCACCTCTTTTTATAGTGAAAACTAGGGTTATTGGGACATACATGTTCACTTACACGGTCATGTAGGTGACCTTGTAGCTCCAAAGACTCCTAAAATCATGACTTTAAACATTAGCAGAGACTTACACGGCCACATACATAGCCGTATATCTCCAATTTGCTTCAAATCTTTGTTTTATGCCACGATTTCATCCTAATTTGTCTCTTTTTAGTCTATAAAGGCAATTATTACCTATAAATGCATTTTGAGCAAGTTTAGTATTAAATATATAACAAAAATATAAAATATCAAGCAAAATACATCAAATATGGATGTATAGTTATAGTCAAATATGCATCTATTAGTGAAAGGGTCGAAGCTGGTGTCATTCACTTCATGCCTATTACTTCTCGTCATCAATTTACGAGCTCCAATTTTCAATAAAATGTTTTCCAAGTTTAGTGTTTTTAACATTTTTACCCACCATCTTGAGGAGGGCTAATGAAAAATTAAGGACATTATTCAGCTAGCTTTCTCATTTATTTTTTATAACTAATTTTCTAGTTAGTTGGTCTATTAGTGAGTTTGTTAGAAACATGTTAAGTTTATATCAATGTCAGTAAAAGTGGTACTGAACTTAATGTTTATAAAGTAGCTTACTACTTTTTCTTTAAATGACAAAGCTCATTTTTCACTCTCCAAATTCAAGAACCTACGCCCATTTAAAACATGTTACAGAGTTGAAATGTTGACCATACCACCTGAAGTACAACCTGAAATATAGAGTGAACATAGTTAAGTTATAATTTTTGGGTATATGATTAGCTAAATCATACAAGTTATAATCTTTTGCATATGATAAGTTCAATTTAAGTTGTAAGCGTTAAATTTAACATGAATTTAATTGATCTATTTAGAATCAATAATAAATTTATACAAACAAAAGTATGTGAAAATTTATACAAACAAAAGTATGTGAAAATTTATATGTTTTTCTTTCCATTTTTGTTTTAGTAAATTGTTGAAAGTTTGTAAACTTCCGATCAAGATGTACAAAATTTGTTAGAAACAATATATTCCTTTCTTAATGCTTATAATTATTAATAGTTTATAAAATCTAAATATTTGTGAAATTTTATTTTAAGTAGATATATGAATCCTATCAATTGTTTATATTAATTTTATTATTTTAACATTCTCCTTCTTAGACAAATATTGATTATCATGTTTGTGACATAAAAAAAGGCTAAGAGAACAAAATACACTATATTAGTTGAACTTTTAAAAATCATTTGGTTTAAAGATAAAACAAGTCCATCATTTAGCCTTATAAACTTTCAATACCAAAAGAAATTATAAACATATGTCATATGCAGCATAAATTCCACATAATTACAAATATCTAATAAATTTACTAATAGGAATAGGTAAATAATGTATGACAAAAAACAATAGTACATAGATGATCTAAAAAGCATCATATAATATTTGTTCGTCTCAATTTTTGTAAATTTTATGTTAAAATACGATAAAGAAATTTAATTTATCTCATTATATAATAAACTAAGCTGCATTAAAGAAATTCTTTATGTGATTAAAAAAATCATATCTCTCTATGTCTTATAAAACTATTGTGTCTCAATATACTTGAAAGTGATAACAAACATATAATCAAAGTTAAACTACAAATATACTCATTGATACACATGTGAAAGTTAAATTAAGAATATAATCATTGATACATATGTTAAGACTTTCACTTATATTATGACAATAAAAAATAACATATACGACTGAGAAAAAATGAATGATCGTCAATATATACAATTCAATCATAATGCAAAGAGAATAAATTTGTATTTAAAGCAAATATATAGTGATCTCTAACCAATGAGTGTCAAATAACCTCCAGACACCCGTATTACAAAGATATCTATTAAAAGAGCTTGCAAAGTCATTTAGTTAAAGGATTGACTAACATATATTTACTTAAAACATGATATAATATGATGTCACCTTTTTGTACAAGTACTTTTATGATCAAATATTTGGCATCTAAATTCTTAGATCGTGTAATATTCTTATTGTTATTATCGAACAATACTATAAAAATAATCACAATATAATAAGATATGTGTAACAACTTAATCAACCACAAACAATTTAAAATCTAAATTTCTCAACAAAATTACTTGTGAAGCAATCACATAACATGCAATAAATTCAATGTGCATAGTAGAGGAGGTCACAAGTATATGTTTGACACTTTTCCATGAAATAACACCATTTATTGATGTAAAAATATAACTTGATATAGATTTATTATTATTTAAATACACACTAAAGCCAGAGTTTGTATATGCAATCAAATTTAATTTAACTTCCTTATATATCAATATATAACTATTGATTTTTTAAAGGTATTTCAAAACTAGTTTAATTGTGTTTTATAAATTTATATCTAGATTAAATAAACATTTAATTTAATAATCTAATATCGAATATAATATCAGATTTAATACACCACGTGAACAATATTAAAAATCTTGAAGGACCAAGTGAACCTATAAGTTAAGTTAGAATTTTATGGCATATGATTAGTTTAATCTAAGTTGTAAGGTCACAAACATTTGGAACAATGCAACTCTTTGTTGTGATTGTTAGAGATTTTCATAGATTAAATTTTAATCCCAAGTAAGGTTTTAATCCAGATTGAGGTAACTTTACAATAGTCTCAAAAAGCAATCAGTTAGTCCAACAACTCCAAACTGTAGCGGACATAACCAAAATGGATGCATTCCATCATCGTTTCCAGTGTCATATTGGCTCTGTTCACTTGCACATATGGGAAATGTTAACTGCTTCTTTTAAAAAGCGATCAACTTCGTCAGTTCATTACTGTTCACAGTGCTCTAAACAACAAATTAATCCCTCAAATACAAACGATACCCTCACCTCTAATGCTTATGATGGTCATGTAACTAAAAAAATGTGGATTGGAGAATGGGAGGAAGACATTCCTCCCTCATCGCCCTACCCACTGACTCTCCATGCTAGTTATAGTGCGGCAGTCTCTGGGCATACAACACCGAACAATGAGTTAGATTGGTCGGAAGAAGAAACAATAGCAATTAAAGAAGGGGACATTAAGCATGTACAAGGCAAATATGGGATGGGCCTAGAACTATCTAATAAGCTCAGAGGAAACCTTAACAAGAAATGGGAGAAGGCAGTCGGGTAAAACTCTTAGGCAGAAAAATGGGATTCAATTTACTTCACAACCGAATCAAATCCATGTGGAATCCCCAAGGCCCCATGAAAATAGTGGATCTAGAAAACGAGTTTTACCTAATTAACTTCGTTGAGGTTGACGATTACATAAAGATACTCACCTAATGTTGGATCCCAAATTGTTCTTGGAAGTTAGAACTATTATATGTGAAATGTTGGAGGTGAAAATTTGGAAAATATA
>JANPWT010000001.1:16707457-16724021 GCA_024678245.1 Erythroxylum densum
AGAAACGATGCCCAACATCGATATCCCAATGTAGACCTATAACGCTGTGTCCCGTGCTTTACAAAGCCATAACCAAGATCATTGTGTCCCGACTCAAACCCATTTAGATGAATTGGTTGCGCAGACCTAATGCAACTTTGTCGCCAGGAGTCAAATTACATACAATATCATCATCGTTCAAGAAGTGCTCCACACTATGAAAAGAAAATCAGGAAAGAAAGGTATCATTGCGATAAAGGTGGACTTAGAGAAAGCCCATGATCGACTTTCCTGGGATTTTATCATAGATACTCTTTTCAAGATTGGTATTCTTGACTCTTTGACTAATTTGATCATGAAGTGTCTCTCCTCGATTTCTATACCAGTGAACTGGAATGGGGAGCTTAGTGACTCTTTCTATCCCACCAGGGGTATTCGACAGGGTGACCCACTATCGCCTTACCTTTTCGTTCTTTGCATGACAAGACTAAGTCACTTAATTAACGATTCTATCTTTAACGGAAGATGGAAACCGATTAGATTAAGTATAGGCATACCTCCCCTATCTCACTTATTCTTTGTCGACGATCTCATTTTGTTCGCGGAAGCCTCCCTATACTAGATACAAGAAATATAGGATACGTTAAACACCTTCTGCATTGCTTTCAGTCAACGGGTCAATCATGACAAGTCTCGGTGCTTTTACTCTAGGAATATTCCGAACACACTGGCTCATTCCCTCAGCGAGGCCCTGGGATTCAGACCGACAAACAATCTAGGTCGTTACCTCGACGTGCCCCTTTTACATGAGCGGGTTAATAAAAGAACCTACCAGCATATTCTGGACAAGGTTCAACACCGTCTCTCGGGGTGGTCAGCTAACTTTTATTGCTCGCAGGCAGAATCACACTGACTCAATCTATCATTGTAGCTATCCCAATTTGCACGATGCAGACGATCCGCCTGTCGCGTCAATTATGTGATGACCTGGAGAAAATCATATGTCAATTCCTATGGGCACGACACAAATAAAAAGAAAATTAGCTTGGTCAATTGGGACACAGTGTGCCTACCAAAGGAGATGGGGGGTCTTGGAATTCGCAAAATCAGGGAAACCAATGATGCATTACTTGCTAAACTCGGCTAGTCGATGGTTTCTAAATCAAAAGCTTTATGGGTTCAAGTGCTATCCGCTAAGTATAAATTTGATGCTAACAATTTCCCCCTTTTCTTTGATGTTACAGGTGGATCGATGATCTGAAGGAATATTAAAGCAACTTGGCATCACGTTCTACAAGGACTGAAATGGATGATAGGGGACGGCTCCCAAACGAGATTCTGGCCCGATCAATGGGTCGATGACTGGGGTCCTCTTTTAACTCATGCGGTGGCCCCGATCTCTCTAGGAATTATTGATCACCGGGTGCATCATTTTACACTACTGGTAACTGGAATTGGGTCACTTTTCAACACCTACTCTCTTTGACGATCTGCTTGGCTATCGCAGGTATCCTTCCATTGAAGTCGTTCCTAGGGCCGGATAAGCTTATTTGGGACCGCACGGAGAACGGACATTTCACAACAGCGTCAGCTTACTCTATGATCTTGCACCACGAGGAAGCTATGACCAATGCATACTGGAGGACTATCTGGCAGTGGCAAGGTCCACAATGAATCCGAGCATTTCTTTGGCTCCTATTGCACGAAAAGCTTCTCACAAATCAACAGCGGGTCTACAAAAGTTTCACTTCGGATGCAACTTGTTACTATTATCACCTCGAGGAATCTTCTCTTCATATAGTGCGGGACTGCCCCAAAGCCCGCACCTTATGGAATAGGTTTCCCCTGCAAGTTATCACTGCAGAGTTCTTTTCCATGGATACCAAAGAGTGGCTCCTAAAGAACCTCCACATACACCGATTGGTAGGGGGCTTCGATTGAGCTACTATCTTTGGCACAGCGTGTGGGTTTCTATAGTCTTGACGAAATAGGGCTCTCTTCGAGAATCACTTCTCCTGGCCGATTTCTCCATAGCATCAAGTTATAGAATATGTACATCACATTCACATGGTGGCAGTTTGGCAACAAAGAACTCGAATGAGCAATTGCACTCGACGGGAACTACTCATCGGATGGAGCAAACCTCCTCAAGGTTGGGTGAAATTAAATACGGATGGGGCCAATAAAAGCTCAAGCATTTCGGCCACAGCAGGTGGCCTGCTGCGTGACAGTTCAGGCGCTTGATTGGGAGGATTCGTACAAAACATTGGCTGGTGTTTCTCGTTAATGGCTGAACTTTGGGGTGTGCTCTCAAGCCTTAATCTGGTATGGTCCTTGGGGTACCGTCATATAGCCTTAGAAGTGGATTCGAGTACAGTGTCCGATATGCTTTCTTCTCCGACGCGAGCTACGTCCTTAAACCCCTTAGTGTTGGGAATTCATGAATTACTCTCCTGTAATTGGGTCGTCGTAATTCGGCATATCTACCGGGAAGGCAATTAAAGTGCGAACTAGCTTGCCAATTATGCAGAACAATTCTCATTAGGGATCACTACTTTCGAGCACCCACTAGGAGCTGCATACCTATCCTCTTAGAGGATGAGTCGGGGGTCTGTCACCCAAAAACTACCATGTAATTTGTAACGCTTTATCTTCCATATAAATAAATAAATAAATAGCTTTACACTGTAATTGATTACGACGTCTTTGTCTGCGGAATTCATTTTGTTAAACGATTCGTTCGGGAAGGATCCGTACTTAAGTGGTCTATGTCGTTATATCACAGGCCATAAGGCCCCGTTTAGCTGTAGTTTCGGGGAGGAAAGGCTTTGCTTTGGTCTAAACATAATACGTCCCATGCCAGGCACCACCACCACAATTAATGACTTCTTTAAGAAGTAATACCATACTATAGAGAACGGGAATCAGCTGCGAGCAACTAAATTAAAAGCTTTTGGTTTTCCAGACAGAATAACGGGGCAAGGAGACAAGTTTTCGTGTATATTAATAATACTTATCAAATGTAAGAGCCCTCCAATCTTCTAGGAGGCTGAGATATTGGGTTCCACTCGAAATAACTCATGAGAAGGCTAAGGAGAATAATAACTGGGAGACAAGCCATGAAAAGTAGAGATTCCATAAAATTGGCAATGAGCCTTTTATTGTTTCAATAAAATTTGTGAAACCACATTTTGTACACAGATATAATCAGAACATACCAAGTTGGATGCTTCTGATTAATTTCTACACTGCTTACATAATCAAATTTCCCTTCCTATCTTGGCCTAATATGTCAAAGAGGATAAGGCTGTTTCATTAAAACCAGATAGAAAGGCAGCACGTGTCATGTTGATTTCTTCTTCAGCTAACAGAAGTACAAATTGACTGCTGATTGTACAACCCAGGTACTCCATTTGGGAAATGCTGCCTATTTCTTCTCCGCTTTGTCACAACTATGAATCCATCAGCATCTCCATTCTTGTTTCTATTTACACTTGGTTTCAGCTGGTCATGATCTTTGGACTGGCTGGCAAAGTTTGTCTTCCCTTCATTCCCATGGAATATTTTTATTATTGCACTATCATTTGCAATCTCATCAGAAGCATTCTCTGAAGGATCAAACTTCTTCTCACATGATAAGGACTCATCTCCAGAATCAACTTTATTCTGGACTGATTTCACAATGAAGCTGAGCAGAATCTGCCTTGCAAGTTCGTCCTTGTCAGACTGTGTACTTTTCTCTGAAGAACTATAGCTCACGTCATTGTTGGATTCCTTATAAACTTTTCCTTCTTCAACCTTGCTTGTCTCAAGCAAAGGCTTTGCCTCTGGTGGAACAACAGTATCTTCACTTACAGAATGCATTTGACTAGCTCTCCTCGGAACATATTCAGATGCATTTGGGTTCATGCTACTGGGAGGTACTGTCACAGAGGATTGTTGTTTCAAGAAACTCTGTTTCATTCGGTAAGCTTGATTGGCTCTATAGTACAGAGGTGATCTAGGTCCACAGGGAACTCTAGCAGCAATAGTAGGTGCCACTGATGCTGCAAGCATACCTTGACTAACATTTACATCATAAATATTTGGCACGGCAACCAAGTTTGGTGGGTGACCAATGGGAAGAGCTCCTGGTTTAAATGGTTTGGCAGCAGCTGAAAGCTTGCGTCCATTAGTTTCCATCGGCTTTTCCTGGTCAGAAGGGGTCTCTTCAAGCTTAAGGCCAGACATGTCTGATTCAGGTCCATTCTTCACTTTATCATCACCTGATATATTGCCAACAACATAATTAGCAGTTTCCTCCTTTGATGTTTCAGCTGGAATGCTGGATAACTGGGTCTCGAGTTTATTCACACTTGACTCTTCTACTGTCTCTGCAGATGGCTTTAAAACTGAACCTGGCAGAGCAACGGCTACTTCTTTGTAAGATAGAGATTTAGAAGCAACAGCAGCGAGATTTCCTAGGGTAGATGAAACTTTAGAGTCACAAACTTTTGTTGGCAGTTGTATTGAACCTGCCAAAACATTCTTAGTTTGTTTTTGTTTCATCAACTCAGTTTTGGAGATCCCATTAGGTGTTTTCTTGGGAGGAGAAATCACATCGTGCCTGCAACTGTTTCCTTTGATACCACTTGTTTTTAGCTTCGTCAAAGCTGGTCTCCTGAGACCAGATTTCCTTCCAGTAGTATTACTCGATCTTCCTCTTGGATTGGCCTCTTGCCAGCCTTCATCTGAAGTTGTCTCTTCAACTTCTTCACTTGAAACTGTTGATCTGTATATAGTAACATCATCACTTTCTTCTTCTACATCAGGACCATCACCATGAACCAAGCCCACATTTACATTGCCAGCATAGTCATCTACTATGGTTGTTACACTCCGTATGTCATTATGAGTCATCAGATCTTCAGTTATTACCTGTTGATTGGCTTGACTAGTTTTATCATTAACCTGCAGTATCTGGCAATTTTTAATCAAGGAAGATTAGAATCACAATTGGTCGTCCCTAAGTTGTGGAATGCAAACCAAAATTGGCGTGCTGTGAAATTGTAATACCTTCTTTGAATACATTCTTAGTAAATCCATTAATCTTTTTAAGAAGAACAACGACAAACACAAAAGAAATAAACATGTTTTCCAATTGGATAACCTGGATAAGTTCTATCTTCCAATTTTCCATATCTAGTAAATTCTCTACTATAATAAACAATTCTATTTAGTAAATTACTTTGAAAAGTTCTCCAACTTTAGACTCCACCAAGGCACGGTTTTAGGCTGATTCCATATTGATGCCAAAAAGTTCAGTTTTCCTTTTATCTATTTTGTTTTGATCTTGTATAAAGGGCAAGGAAAAGTCAAATTATCAAGATTCTGTTGCTTTATCACATGGTGTATTAGTCATATCCAGTTACAAAGCTGAGTTTTAAATTGCCCATAGTGACTAGTAAAATCATATTAATGTAACAAGCAAGTTGAACAGTTGATACCTTTGGGCGGCGTTGTTTCCTATGTGCATCACCTCCTCTACAATCTTGACCTGGACTAATATAATCCAGTAGATCTGATACACTGCAATAGAGATCACAAGCTTTGGTACTCCCAGATATATTTGCACATCCAAATACAAGTGATTTGAAGAATACCATATCAGTACCTAAGATGACCTTTGCTTGCAATGGATGCATCTGGTTTAGGAGTTCCATTTCTTGCAGCTTCTTGCTGTTCAAGAACTTTGGATTCAAAATATTCAAGCCATGCAGCAGCATCCTGCTCAAATAATGCAGCCCCGTGCCCACGTTATGCATAAAGAATCCAAAGGAAAACCAAATATTATGTACAGCATTAACTACATTATCCATGGCCTACTGGATGGGGAATAGATATGCTCCCAGGCTTTGCACCCTAGCATTCTGACATATCTCCAATTTATGGTAACAAGCAAGCGACGTAACATGGTCCAAGAGTGAAATTTCTGATTACCTGAGTACGCAGGTCCTCTGATCCAAGTTTTGCTTGAAGTATTTTGAGTGTAGTTTGCTCATGTTGAACACTCAAGGAATATGCTTCCATTAGTGAAAGAGCTATGGCTATGGCATGGTAGCTTGCTGCTGTCTGCAAGTGAAAAAAAAAACAAGAAGAAATTTGCATCAAGATTTTCTCAATCCCTTTTGTTTTTTCATATGTGCAAAAATATGTAAAATATTTGCTTAAAATGCTAAGCTTGTGTAATGAATGCGAGGGAGATAGAGAGACCTGTATGTGATCGGCCCCTAACAATTTCTGGTTGCATTTAAGAGCTTCATGAAGATATCTGAGAGCAATATGAACATTCCCTATACCCTCCTCCATCATTGCCACATTGATGTATGTAGCAGCAGTATTGGGGTGGGACAATCCACAAGTAAAATGGAGAAGGAACAAGGCACGGTTTACATATCTGCCAATATTTATTTATCATTGATTAGAGAGCCACTATAGCTCAAAGAACCAAAAAAACTTAAATTGAAAAGGACGTGATAAAGGAAACAATTGAATCAGACACGACTATAATTGCATCAAAAAGATACAACAAATAACTACAGAAGTTGGGAAACAATTCAACTTAGAGACTGAATTGCTAGAAATCCAGCTTCCATGAAAATAGCTGGCAGATTGTATAAATAAATTAAGATAATACGTCAAATTTCCATGACTTCCAACATGATCCCTCTTAATCCAGCCAAATAGAGATTGAATGGCACATAGACGGTTGGCAAATATATGATAAGCTCAACAAAGGACCGGCCTAGTGACTTACTTCAGAGCTAGCTCAATGTGTTGGAGACGGTAGTAAAACACAGATAGATCCCCATAGGCTTTCATTGTATCAGGATGATCAAGCCCAAGTTCCCTCTCATTGATATCCAAAGCCTTCTGCTGATATATAGTTGCCTGAAATGGAGACTAATATTTAGTGAATTCACCGACAAATCTGCATTCAATTAGTCAGCAAAAACTTTCTTGTATCAAGTAATCCAATAGTTTTATACATGTCAAGGGACTGAACTCATGTTGTTTGTTTGTTCCGAATAGCTTCTATGCTTGAATATCCAAATCTGATATATCTCTAAGCATCTGTTTGACACTCCACTAACCTGTGAGTTTCCTACTCTTGAATAACCATTTAAAGGAATAATGTCCTTGTTTAATTTAAATTACACATTCTACAGATCCAATTCCGTATGTATCTTTGTCTGAAGACGGATGTTATTTTTACACACAAATGCGAGCAAAACATATCAAATACATAAATCAATCTTTTATATAGCTGATAAGTCGGTTTACCTGATTAAAATCTCCAGTGTGGTAAAGAACTACAGCTAGAAGACTATAAGCACCTGCTGTAGTTCGGTGATAGGGGCCACAAACAGCTATCATTTTTGTTAGTGCCTTCAGTACAATCAGAAGACAATATAAGACTAGAAGAAACTCTCTTTGGATATAGATAACTCATGTAGCATTTGAATGATATTGAAAGGGTTAACACCTTGGTTCCATAGTTAACAGCATCCTCTAGTTTTCCTTTATCAAGAGCAATCTTGGACGACTCTAATAAGGTTCGACCATCTGCTGATGAGCATACTACATGCTGTGGAGCAAAGTGAAAATGTGTAATTCACATTGACTTACTATTAGCTACCTACCTATAGCAGAAGAGGTTGATGTGAAAGAATTAGCACCTTGCACACTGGAACAAGGCTGATGATATCAGACTTCTTAAAAGGATTAGGACAGTCCATGTCGTAATCTCTAGGTACCAACTCCAGCCCAACCTGCACAGTATTGTTTATTGATAATTATTCTTAGGATACATTAACCAGCCACGAATAATGAAAGAAAATTAAACAGAACAAGAAAGTACCTTATGGCAAAGTCCACGGAGAACTGAGAGCTTTCTTAAACACTGCAACTCATCATTAAATGTCCATCCAAACCTTCTAGTAAGAAAAGTTTGCAACCACTTCAACTTCAGACTATCATCTTTTACATACTCATTATCTTCCACCCGTGCACATCCAAATAAGAAATTCAAGGATGATGCAATGGCGGAAGCTAAATCTGCTACATTGGGAACTGATGCAATAACTGCATTGAGTATGTGCTTAAAAGCTCGTGTAACCATCTCATGGATACAAAGTGATCTTATATGAGGAAGCTTCTCTGAAAGTTCAACCTGCAACAAGGAGAAAGAAACAGACGAAAGAAAAAGTGATGCACTTAACAACTTTCAGAGACAGAAGTCCACACACACAGATGCATATTCAGAGCAACAGCTAGAGAGGAGAGGGATGATACGAGGAGAAATTACTTACCACGCGACCCAAAGAACGCATCTGTAGTCCCCGTAAATGCATGAAGTCAGTCATTGTGCGGCCATCAACCGGGGAAAGCTCGAGTGAGCCAAAGTCTGTTACCTAATGTAAGAGAGATAGCAAAAGCTATAAATCTGATAGTACATTATTTTATTGGCAGAAGTACTCGACATAGATACTAGTTACCAGTTTTGGCAAAGCAATTTCATCATAATACTTATGTGCCATATGGATAAGTTCATCAATCGACTGCTCCAAGAGGTAAAACAACACAGTTAGAGAAAAAGGTGACACAGAGTATCCTACCAAAAAAAAAAAACAAAATCAACAACTGTAGAATCAAATGAATAAAAAAATGTTCCTTTCAGAAACCTTTATGTGAAGATCAGTTCCTGTTTCTTTCAGCCGCAAGTATGCGTCTTCAGAAATTAGATTCTTCAATTCGTCCCCACAGCTGGTTTCTTCAGAGCCAATATGTCCCCCATCAGTTCCCATGCTTTCATTGCCAAGAATAGTTTCATTGTCCATGTCATCATGTGAATAACTTCCTTTAGGTTTCTTGCCTCGCTTCTTCAAATATTTAAATTCCTTTCCCAGACCTTTTACAGCATGTTCAGTATCATTTTCACTTTCAAAGCTTTTAGAGCTTGAATCTGTTTGAGTTTCTCCCTTTTGCAGATGTTGCAACCAACATGAACCAAGTTCCCACCTAACTGACCTTTCTGAAGAAGAGGGACTCTCCTCTAACTTTGTCAAACTATCTTGAGTAACTTGTTGAACAAGAAGCCTAGATTCTTCAAGATCATCCAAATTGGAGATAGATGACTGAACCCCAGATGATTCAGTATCATAAGAATTATGAAGCAGAACCCTCAAGCTGCATTGAGATTTGAACCTTCTAAGTCAATAGCAAATATGGAAAGATTGAATTTAACCGTAATGTTTTCTTGAAATTTTCATTTTATAAAGGATTTAAAGCTTTTACCCATCATTGTAAACCATTTTAAAGTTTTCCCCTTGAAAAATTATCTTAAAACTAGGTACGAGACAGAATATGGAGAGCTAGTCTTAAACAACTCGCCCTTCCAGTTATAAGCTCATTAGTAGTAACACCATATGAAGGATCCAATTGACGGAAGCAGAAATATCCAGTGCTCTTACGAGACAATGTTGAAATAAACTCTGACACAGAATGCAACATATAAAAAAAGCCAGATCTATCTTACAAATTACAGCAGCATCTTTCATTTAGAATTTTCCCATATCAATTAAAACACAATTGGCAGTCAGATCTTCCTGTTAATTGCTAGTCATAGTCTCCTAGTATGCTAGTGCTGTCTTCTGTGGCCCAATACAATCTTTCTGACAGGAAAAGAGTGAGATTATAGATTAGACCTGTTAATGTTAAGAGCATTAGCTCCTCCATCCGGTTGATCATCAATTTTAATATCTTCTGTATCACCCTTCATCTTCTTCAAGTTGCCAACAACTTTCACTGTCCCAGTATATCCACAGTGTCTTACAATGACAACACCCAATGATGCAGTATCCTGTGAAAAGTTTGCAGTACTGTTCAGCACTTTGGTTGAAAGAACTACGCAAATAATGTGCAACTAGCTACATGTTCAATGAAGTCAAGAGCAAAGCTATTAAATTGGGTAATCTTCATGCTGTCATGCAATTTACAGAAAGTAGGGTTCAGAGAACCATACAATCTAGATAGCATTCGTGATGCAAATATGAACGACTCTATCAGAGCTTCTCTAACCTTTATTCCCTTTTCAACATAAAAACTGCACTTGAGTTAAACAGGTTACATATTGAAATTATATGTGTTCATCATCTCCAGAAGTACATAATTTTCAGCTGCAAAACAGTCCTCAATGCATATTAGAAGGGAGGTTGAGGAGGAAAGGGAAAGGTAGGATTGCTTATGGTTTGGACAACCTAGGGTATAAAGGAAAATTATCCATAAAAGGAAACTATCTAACATCGATGAATGTAATGCATCCAAGTACTGTTATTTACTACTAATAGACACACAACCTTTGCCCGTACTGAAGAGCTTTCTGTTCTATATGCATCTGAAACTGACTAGGTACTTGAATATTGGACAAAGTGAGATAAAAACGCACTTACATGAACAATAACACTTTCATCTGCTGTTATTCCTTTAAGCAAGTTCCGTTTAACAACTTCCTTATCAGAGGCACCAGATAACACATGGCCATCAACTTTTACCTCAGACTTTGAATTGACGTTAGTACCATCACGTTTGACAACAATGGACAGGTCGCCTACATGTTCCTCAAATAAAATTGAATCCGAAGAACAGTTTACTGCATGTGTGGGAGAATTAATGAGGCGCTGGATAATTCCTACAGCTTTAAAAATGGAGACATCAACAAATTGACTATGAAGCAAAAACGCCTTCCGGTCGCGAATCACTCTGCCTTCCTCTGTCTTGCATGGTAGGCTAGCCAGTATTTCAAAATAAGTAGCCCATGGTCGAAGATCATATTCACCATCTCTTCCTTGCCCTCCACCATTACCACCCCAGCTTTCATCTTCTGACGGTAGTAATGGGAATTTGGATGGAGAATCACCAACAGATGGAGGAACGAGCCACGTATTTGTACGAAATCCATAGGGAAGATTACCAAACTGGAAATAGAAATAAATGTGAGCTCTCATAATTCACCTCAAAAGAAAATCTATAAATTTAAGGTTTTGTTTTTGGCAACAATCGGTACAATAATAAAATATATTTATCACCTTATTGCGCTCCGCAAAAGCTTTCATAAGTAAATCATATGCCTGCATCAACACAACACCCATGTCAGTAACTCCAAACTCCATTACAACAATGCAAATGACTGGAACACAAAGTACCCACATTAGCAAAAGCCCGGCTAAGATTTTGCAGAAGATCCACCAACGAATGGCTCTGCGAAAACTGTTTTCCCACTGCATAAAAGCCCTTTACTGATGCAGCCACATTTATTTGCTTCCCGTTGCAGATTTTGATCTGTAACATCAAGTACATTGCAGCTTCATTGAACTCCATTCGCAATGAGTGAGAACTCAATGAAAAAAGACAACTTTACATCATATATAAGCTCAAAACTTACATACATGAAAAGCAAAAGAGAAACCATTACGAACCTGAATCTCAAAGTACTCGCCTTCACGCCTCGGCTGCCCATCCTTAGGATCACATCTCCTCAAATCTACATCACGAAATTTGCCTTTAAAATGTGAAGTAAATATTAAAAAAATAACGCAAGTAATTCCCATAAGCTACGAGATACATATTACTAAAGTGAAAAGCCTAAAGGCGATAATCGATCACATAACTGTTTTTTTTTTTACCTCGAAAAACCAAAATGTACATTGTCCAACGCATTCTCAGCAGCCAAACAACAAAGACAAAAAATTTTGAAGACGAGATAGTAAGATACTTACAGACGATTGGAGGAGTAAGGTGAGAGAAGGAGAAGAAGTCGTAGAATTCGGAGAGCTTTGGAGTTTGATGAATCGCCACCATGTCTAAACTCTCCGATGAACCCGAAGCCGTCGGAAGCGGCGCCACTCCGTCATTCGTCGTTGTAGGAGATGATGGAGTGCGGGGCCCATTGCTGACTGAAGTTGCCGGAGAGTTCGGTTGAGGCTTAACGTTGGGATTACTCTTTCTGATGGAAGGCGACGTAGACTGTCGGTTGGAGAACCTGGTGGTGCAGGCGACGATGTCGAGTAGCCTCCGCACGTGAGCGATGGCTTGGGACTCGTCGGCGTAGTCCTCTGCGCAAGGGGAGTGGCAGAGATGTGAATAACTAGGAAATATTGGGTATTTTTGAAAAGTTAGGTGGAATTATTTTATTTGAAATTATAAGATTTTATAGTTATTTAGCAGTTTACATAAATCAATTGAATTCAGTATACCAAGAGAGGAGGGGTTATTTAATATAAACCCCAAAATTCACCAAATCCTATTCCTATTAAAATGGAATAATTAAATTAGTTCTGCATAAGCAGGGCCTTTTTTTTTAATTCCTTTCATTTTTTTAATCTACGATATGTCTTAAGAAAATTTCAATTATAGGAAGGCATATTTAAACCATCTATACTCAAACTAATCTTTGCTTGAACCTAATAAATTTCTTATAAGAGGCAAAACTCTAGTTATAAGTTTTAAAAAGATGTTAGTAAAGTGAAGGTAAAACTCTGACTTTAAATTTTTAACTGCTATAAATAAAGTAAATAGTAAATCACTAACTTACAAAAGGTATCATATCTTGTAATGTCCTATAAACGAGTTCGAATCTAAACACACGGTCCGAGTGAGAGTGGGACTAGTTATGTATAGAAAGTTAGTTGTGGCGGTGCATTGTTAGATTAAGTTCAGATCTTTTTGTTCAATTTTATAATATCTTATTCTGTCTTATAAATTTTAGTTATTTATTTATGTGAGTTCTGCGTAAATTCTACATAAATAAACACAAAATCACATAAATAAATGATTAAAATTTATAAAATAAAATAAATATTTATATCTAAAATTCATAAGACAGATCAAGGGACTCTAATATCAGACAAAAGATGTTGTACTTACTAGACTTATTCAAGACGGCTACAAAAGCACAGACATATATTGTTTGTACCTACTTGTCACAGCCAACGTTATTTTGATTTTGAATGCAATAGTACTGTACTACTAATAGCTGCTAAGTTTCACGTGTCATACACGTTCCTATGCTCCCCACAAGTAATGCATTTCATAGGTTGGTAGTTAGCCTTCATCAACTTGGAATGAAGAGCCAAATTCTACTTCAAACCAAACTCTGAAGCTAAGCCCATTGAATTACTATGGCATACTCAGGAGCTTCAACGTCTTACGTTTTTTATTATCTCCATTCGCCAAACCCTTTTTTTTATATTATAATTCCCTAGCCAAAACCAGAAAGGAAAGTATCCTTTTGACAAAAATGATATATTATATTAAATGTCCACACCCACACATGGTGGCTGGCTGAGGCCTCACCAATCACCTACCTTCAACCATTCTGAGCAAACAAGGCTTCAGGGTGACTATCTCCACTTTATCACCCAACCTCCTGCCTTTTACCTGATAACCCAAAGTATGTATATTCTCAATCAATTTCTCATACTCATGCAATATTCGGTATCAGACGGCCAAAAATGAAACATGCTACTGAAAATAATTAAAAACAAATGCCGGATAAATAAATGGAAGAATCACAGAATATTTACTTCATGCGATAAAGAGTAGCTTGTGAGATGGCATGTCTCTACATTCACAGCCAAGAGCTTCTTCACATCAAGTATCCTGTCGGTGGATATACCCTTCAAAAACATTCCATTTCAACAAGTTAGCCAAATTTCTTCTATTTACTACTGCTTAAGGGTCTCCATTTTTTGTTTTTCCTCCCAAATCCCAGGTTTGTATATCCTACCTTCAGTACGACTTGAGATTCATAAGGTGTGATGATAGTGATGTCAAGAACAGTGGGGACTACTGCACAGACAAGAAATCAATGAGGGCATTAATACAAAACTTGATGAGAAAACTTGAAAACCAAAAACAAAAGGATTTACCTTTCTCCTCTTTCTTTTTCTTCTCTGCCTTGGTTTTATTTGACTTGCCCTTGCTAGACCTTGGGGCCATTTCTTCTCTTGATTTACAAAAAAAAAAAAAAATCAGAAGCACGAAAAAGGTTACATATTTTTTGGAAACAAAAAGTTTCAGATACCCATTTCAGAAACCGATGATAAGAAAAGGTTATACAATAACGAAGAGTATTAGAAGCAGGAATGAGGAGTGAAAGAAGAATAAGAGCAAAAGAAAACAAAAAGGAGTGACTTCATAAGAGAGAGAGAAGAAGAAGAAGAAAATCTTATGAAAGTTTTGAGTCGAAAAGAAGATAAGATGAGGAGATAATAGTTGGGCTTACCCTCTCGTGGATTTGTAAGCAATCCTAGCCTCTCCTTGATGCTAAAAGCTCGATTGCCTTTCCAATCTTTGCCATCTATTCTGAAAGATAGCTGGGACCTTATTATAAGACCATGCACTTCGACAAGACCAAGAAATTGTAGGGACAAGAAGGTGATTGCGTAGTGGTGACACTTGGCAATTTGTTATTGGATGCGTAGGTGGAGATAGCAGTACATTGTTGGTTCTAGCCGAGCATTCAATCACGAGTCCAGATCTCCTATCTAATATTATGATATTTTATTATGTCCAAATCTCAATTGTTTATTTATGTGAGTCCTATATAGGTTCCGCGTGGACTCCGCATAAGTCTCACAAAATAAATGGTTGAAATTTTATGAGACAGAATAAGACAGGATAATATTGGACAGAGGTCTTAGTTCCTCGCTTCACGTGAGTCCGGATCTTTTGTCCAATTTTATGGTGTCTTATTTTGTTCTATAAATTTTAGCTATTTATTTATGTGAGTTCTGCATAGATCCAGCATAAATAAACGCAAAACTTACATAAATAAATGGTTGAAATTTATAAAACAGAATAAAACACCATAATATTAAACAGAGGATCCGGTCCATTTATTAAGGGTCTTTGGTTTTCCCTACTAATTGGCAATTGAGTGGTATTTTAGTGTTAGGATCTAATCAGAATCTGCTCTGTCTACAGTAAATTGGTTTTTTCTAGAAATTAATTGATGTTGTTGATGAATCATCTCTTTCGTCACATTTTAAACGGTGATTCGTGCTTGTACTCTTGTAATTTTAAACCAACAGCTCATCCTTTCTTTCTTTGTTCAATTAACTGTTTAAATCGTATATTAATGTATAAGATATACTTGAAAATTGATTCCTTCCCTTTGGAAAATAGCAACGAAGAACTTTTGAGTCTGTCGATGATTACATCACCAAAATGTCGCAGAAACACAAATAGGAAAATATTCAATGAAAGATTGCAATTATTTGTATTCTTTGCGTTCGATTTGCCTCCATTCGCTAGGGGCATGTGCATGCGATTTCTATTCATTCCTCCACAACAGCATCTCTTATAATCTCGAATCTGAATGCTCTACCAGAACAAGTAGCTTCAAGAACTAGAAATTACATGGTTTGAGTATTTACGTTCTAATTAGTTTTGGTTAGTATATATATGTTATCCTATGATAAAAGTTAATGTATTGTAAGTTTATAGTCAAATAATGCAATTTAAAGTATAAAATAACACGGGATATTCTAATTAAGTAATTCTCTCTTTCTGTATTTGAAATGGTGACACATGTAAAATTTGTTGGTAATCTTATCATTGACAGGAGAGGAGAGAATTTGAGATCAGAGCTTTGCCTCCTACAAAAAACTCACTTAATTTGAGTAAAATTTAGTCTGTATTTAGATAATTTAAAAGTATCTTCATATAATTAAGACCCTCTTAAGATATTTCATAGGTAACAAAAAAAAATTTTGAACGATTTTACACGGTAAGAGTTGTCAATTGAATCGAAGTCAAAACGGCAAAAACATATTTGTTCCATACAATTTTTTTTCTTGGCGGCCCTTGACTACTAACTTATTTTACATACCCTAGCCATGGAATTCAACAAGTGCATGAATCACGAAAGGTGGTGCAATATTTGACTACCCATTACTTTAATTATCTGCCATTTTCTACTCTAATTGAGCATAAAAGCTATTAGGTAACTGATATTTTATTGTAATCAACCAGGTTCCTTCCTAATATTTTATAAGTTAGGGATAAAGTATTTAAAAAAACTAGTACATGAGTAATATATAAACTTTTAAAGCATATTTTTATTACCACGTAATTAATAAAATACTAAATGATTATAACAAAAGTTAATAACATCGTACAGATATTAACAACGATAAAATTATTAAAAATAGTATCAGCAACAACAAAAGCAATATCATAATGCAAAACACCAAGAAAATTGCACTAACAAACACACAGATGATCATGAAAAATAATTTCTTCACACATTTTTACATGTAAGATCATTAATAATAGTATTAAGATCAACATTGTCTAACATATTCTTTTTGATATATAAAATAACTAAATTATTCAATCTTTTTTATAACATTGATGATTTTAAGTAAATTTCCAATAATTTTAACTTTAAAAAACTTTCTCTCAACTTATGCGACAATCACAAGTAAAGCTAATAAAATTTGATAAGCAATTGAAATATTTGAATAACAATCTGCAACTTTAA
>JANPWT010000001.1:16785623-16798118 GCA_024678245.1 Erythroxylum densum
AGTGCTCCCTATTTTACACCACAGCAGATTACACCCTTTCTAACAAACTCTGTACGTAGCACTAGCCAAGTAGCGTATCCACGCATCATCTCTGTACATAACTAATAACAGAATTCGTTAGCTGCATGTATATATATATACAGTTTGTACAATGAGTTTTAGTAGCAATATATGAAAAAGATATTTTGCTCCTCTCTTCTTTTCTCATTCATCAGTCAACGGTGAAGATACAAAAGCAAAGTTTTGCATATGTTAATAAGTTTGATGCATTCATGTTTGAAATTTGTAGATTTTGGCTGAAAACTTAAGAAACATGTGTTTTATAAACTCAACGAAAATTTTCTATGATAAGTAAAATGTTTTCAAAAGTTTTGCTAATTTTTCTGTTATAAACTGTTACCTACGAACTTTCAAGTTCACCTTTTTTTTCATCCCATCTTCAGCTGATAACTAAGAAATCAAGTAATCAAGAGCTTAAGGGAATTACTCCAAATTTACTTATTTTGTATTTTGAGTTGATTTTGCGAAAGCACAATGTTTTAATTGCCTTTGTTATTAATGTTTCATCCTGTTGTTCGTAAGTAGTGTCGACATCTGTAGTGAATTTGTAAGTGGTGGGGCACCTGCAAATCACCTTCGGATTAATTGGTGAAAAAGCTACCTCCCAATTGTACTCAACCAAACAGGCCATAAGGGTTAAAAGTCTGCAGTTATTCAAGATGTTCCGATTTCAAAACCATTGTCTCATGTTCAACTTCTGGAACTTCAAGCTGCTCTTGATATGGCTCAAGACCTGCCTCAGACTCTTGTTCAAGTTCCAGATTTAATTCAATTGCAGAACGAAGCATGTTGGAGGTTTGCTAAATATGTCCATAAGCAAGAACGGGAATCTGCATATTCAGATTTCCACAACTTTGATCGCACCGAATGCCGAATTCCGTAAAATTTTGGTTATTGGAGATAAAGCTTAGGAGCAACCAGGACCAAAATCCAAGTGCACAGACTGCGTGGAGATGCTCTGTCAGTGCAAGTAAGTGTTAGACATTTCTCCGAGAGTTCTTCAGTGCCACCTGGCAAAACCAGATTGTACTCTCTGTAGGATTGCCCCTCAGGGTGCTTGCTTGACGGTGATTTTTCGGTTCTTCATTCTTGGAACTCGACAGGCAGATAAGTCCATCAGTTTACATTGCAGGCTTCCGGTGCTTGATCCAGGATCAAATTGATAACTTTTTATTAGTGTGGGAAGTTTGGCAATACAGCTGTCTTGCCAAATTGATGTTATGGAAGCTTCTTCAAGATGTGACTATCTTGCAGCATTAGAATTTTGTATTCTCTATTCGTGTTCTCCTATCTTTTATTTTCCCCTTTTTGGATGTGTGTCTAATTGCCTGGAACAATGTTATGGAATATCAATTAACAGGCAAGCAATAGTCACATTAGAATATACTTCGGTGACAAAATTCCTTGAGCTGTCTACTGCCATGAAAGTTGTGGATTGGCGCAGTTTTATGAAGCATTATTTTCTTTCTTAAAAATCATATTTACTTGGTGTTTTTGGCACACATCTGAGTAAATTGGCTTCGTTGAAAATTCATATGTAGGAGAAGTATGTAATACATAATGGTTTACCGTTTGTTCTGACCAAAAACTCAATTTCAGTGCATCACATATGCATATTGCTAATTTATTAAATAGGCATTTCACTGGAAAAAAAACTCCTAAATTCATTTCCTAATTGTATACTTGTAGGAAAACTGGCGACCCAAGCACAGGAAAAAGAGTCACAAATAAGGTTATTTCAATTATTACCAAGAATCCTTACAGGAACATGAACCATGCCTGAAATGGTGAAATCGAGTTCGATCTCTGACAATTACTTCCCTATCGTACATCTTAGACACCAATTTTGCCACTTTGTGACAATCTATACACATTCTGAGATTCTTCACAACTCTAATTGTGACGCCAGGTCCTGAATTGATGAGCCCAAATGCAATGGCTAACTTCTCACTGTGTCGGTATAGTGCACTCTCCTTATCCTCTTCTCCTATATCTAGATACACTTCTGAAGTATCCGGCGAATAACCTACCAGTTTCAAGTCAGCTGTCATTTCCTCTAACTTCATATATATTTCTTCTGTTTGAGGATGTGATTGGTCGCCAGCCACAAATTCGTGGACAATACCATTCATTTCTATCAAGCTACAACCTGGAATTTTCTTGATTCCTTTATCCGTCATCACTTGTCTTAACTCCCTCAAATTCTTCCATTTCTTGCAAGCTGCATATATGTTACAAAGCAGAACATAAACAGCCCCATTATCTGGCTCTAACTCAAGGATCTGTTCAGCTGCCATTGCTGCTAATTTTGAATCTTTATGAATTCTGCAAGCACCAAGAAGAGCTCCCCAAACAATTGAATTTGGTTTAATAGGCATGTTCTTTATAAGTTCAAGAGCTTCTGTGAGATATCCTGCTCGGCCAAGAAGATCGACCATGCACCCATAATGAGCTACATTTGGCTCAATTCCATAACGGGTGGTCATGCTAGCAAATAATTTTCGTCCTTTATCAACCATTCCAGTGTGAGTGCAAGCACAGAGTACACCAATATAGGTTACTTCATCTGGAATGATTGCAGCTTTCAGCATTAAGGAAAACATATCAAGAGCTTCTACGCCATATCCATTCACTGCAAGGCCAACAATCATGGTTGTCCATGTAAATTTGTCACGATTAGGCAAAGTGTTAAAAACGACCTGTGCCTTCTCAACATTCCCACATTTGAAGTACATGTCTATCAAGGCATTGCCCACACAGGGGTCAATCTTGACCTTATTCTTGTACATGTATGTCTCAATCCACTCTCCAAGCTCCAGTGCCCCAAGTTGTGCGCACGCTGTAAGCATGCTGACCATAGTGAACTCATCGGGTTTTATATTTGAAGCTTGCATCTCACGGAAGAGTATCAAGGCTTCTTTAAAGCAGTTTGCTCTAAGGTACCCATCTATCATAGCGGTCCATGAGACATAGTCTCTTTCTGGCATCTGATCAAAATACTTCCTTGCCAAATTAAGTTGGCCTGTGTTTAAGAAACCAGTGACAATTGCAGTCCATGAAACCACATCTCGATTCCTCATATTCTCAAAAATTCCAAGTGCATAATTCATTTGACCACAAGCTGAAAACATATCAATCAAAGCATTTGACACTATCAAATTTTGTTCAACAACTCCATCTGTAATGTAATTGTGAGCATGTTTGCCACATTCAAAATCTCTCAACTCAGAGCAAGCTGACAGTACTGAAACCAGAGTAACTGAAGTGGGTACCACTCCCTTCTTCTCCATCTCATAAAACAGCTTCCTAGTTTCACGATATCGCTTTATTCTATTGTACCCAGAAAGCATTACATTCCAAGTAACCACATCACTCTTACAACTCATATCAAACATCACACGAGCCATTTCAATCAACCCACATGAAGAATACATGTTAATCAACGCATTTTGAACAAAGACATTCCCATGAAACCCGTATTTCACCACATGGCAATGCAACTTCCTCCCAAACTCCAAAGCAACGGCCTTTGTAAAGCCCTTAAACAAGAACGGATACGTGTAGCAATCGGGTGGAACATCTCTCTTCAACATTTCTATGTACATTGAAAGTCCAGTCCCGGGACAATTAATCCTTGAGTACCCTTTGAACATCGTGTTCCAACAGAAGACGCTTGGTTGACGAATTGTGTCAAACAGTCGGCGGGCATAATCCACGTCACCAAACTCACTATTACAACACAAGGAAATGATCTTGTTCTGAACAACAGGACTCGCTATTGTGCCTGTTATGATTGTTTGGGAATGGAATTGCTTGAGTTGGCCCATTGATTTGCAGCTCTCAATGAGGGAGAGATGTGGTTTATCCAGGGAGGAGAGGTGTGTAGGTGAATGTAAGTGGGCCGCCATTGAGATCATTTTCTTGACACATGAAAAACAGTACTTAGTTGAAAGGTTGTTATGAGTTTCGTGAGAGACTAAAAGTTGCATAAAGCAAGAGTTGAGAGATACTCAGCAGATAAAAAGCTGTCCATGACCATGACCATGTCCATCTTCTAAGCTATTAACAAATATAACTTTTTGCCTTCTAGTAAAGTGGTCTACTGGTCCGTCACTACGCTAAGGCCTAAGGGCATCTTTTGCCGTATATTCACCCTATAGGCCACCAAGACACTCAAAATACACCAAACAAACGCAGATATTTAAAAAAGAAAAAAATGAATCTGTACACGCACGACCTTTCTCTCTTCGACTTCACTGGCTTATCCGATCCAATTATCGATCCTATTTCTCTTTCCCACCATCACCATCGTTCTTATTTAGTCTCAAGTTCTTCAACCACGCTAATCCATGATCATCACAAAGCCGATGGGCCCAGTAGCAATCCCGGCGATGGCAAGGCGGTGATTTCGAAGCCAGAGAGCCCACCAAGGCACCGTCACGATGGCACTTCGCCGCTGCCTTTGGGAATGGACTGGAGCCTCCCTCCTCGTAAATGGGTATATTTTAGTTTTTAATCTTCCGTTGGTTTTCTTTGTGCGTTGGTGATTTGTTGACTTGAAAGCTTATTTGGTAAGCTTTTGTTGTTCTCTGGTGTGAAGATATAAACTTTGGAGTTATGTTGATGGAAATTGTCATTTTTTACGACTTCATTATCAATAATTTGTTTGTCCAAATCTTGGAATATCTGAATTTGACTGCTGGAATTTCATTGTGCCTCTATTGATTGCAAATATGTTCTTTGCAAACTAATGCTTAAAACTGCCCCACTCTGACTCTGTTTTGGCATTTAAGAGATATTCATTCGAGCGTTAGTTTTCCAAAAATATAGGTTCTATTATCTAATGTTCATCCCAACTATGTCTCAAGTTACGAAAGGAATCAATCCTTAAAGTGGACTACCGAAAACCACGATCCATAGAGTATGATGATTTAGTTTAAATGGAGATCCACCAGAGAAACCATCGGTTGATGAGTGATAGTGAGATACAAATATAACTATTTTGATATGGTTCTATTATATCGGTTAATTGGTGATTAAGAATTTGAGCTGTGATAAAAATGTATGCAGTAATTGGAGGTTTTATCTAATATGTCTTCTCATGTTATAGCCTGACCTTTCACTGCAGGATGGAAGGGATTCTATTTGGCCACATGATCCCCATACAGGATGGAGTTATTGTGTAACAGTTCCTTCTTGGATGCTTCTGCCGAACTCGAGAGGCTCAAATGTTGTCACGGTATAAATTATTTCAGTATATCAATCAGATAATATAAGCTCTTCTCGAGTTTCTTCTCTTCAAGGATTCTCTAATTTTAAAGGCAGCAGTTCTAAGTTATAACATTTGAAATTAAAATCTAGTTCGTTATTAATTTGAGCTACGTGCATTATTGCTTTGTGCTATTCTGAAATTTTTCCTTTTTTCATCTCAGATTCTTGATATATTTTCTGTAGTTTTATGCTCTAACATTCATTAAGGACAGTTTTACAGAGTTCAAATTGGTATTCAGTCACCAGAAGGGGTTACCATCACAAGAGGAATACTACGGAGGTTCAGTGATTTCTTACAGCTTCTTTCTGACGTGAGTAAGAAGTTGAGTTCCTTCCTTTGTTAGGGATTTCATTGGCTGATGTATATATTTTTTTGCTTGTTGTAGCTTAGAAAGGCATTTCCTCTCAAAACTTTGCCTCCGCCTCCTCCGAAAAAGGTATTGAGGTTAAAAAGCAGAAGACTACTAGAAGAGGTAATTTGTACTTTTTTTTCCTTGATCTTTCTAATTTTACTTTCTTGGTACTATCACAGCGGGACTTTTACTGGGTGGTTGTTGTTGTTTGATCTTTTCTTGTTCTGTTTTCAGCAAATCCCTCTATTTATAGAATAGGAGAGGGGCTTTTCACAAAAATGTCTTTTTTTTGCTTGAGTAGTTTGTAACATATCTTTAGATTCTATGACTTGTACAGTGTTTAAAATAATTATAGAACTATTTATCAAAGTTTTTTGTTTGCTCAGCGGAGATGTGCTCTGGAGGATTGGATGGAGAAGCTATTGTCAGACATTGAAGTATCTAGAAGTGCTTCAATAGGAACATTTCTCGAGTTAGAAGCTGCAGCAAGGTTATGTAGGTGTTTCTTGATGCGCCTTTAAGAAATTTTATAATTTAGTTGGAACTTGGTAATTAGTTGTGGCTACTTTATGAGAGTAGTGAACAAAACAGTTGGTACGGATATTCTAAATTCATATTCTTTTCAGTTTTTGATGATGTGTATCAGCAACTTCCAGATGCAAAATCTTCTTTTAGTGGCATGGTTACCACACCCCTGCTCCAAGCCAACTCGGACATTTCACTGCTTGCTGGTAGTTCACTGATTACGTCTGATCATGGTAATTATTCCCGTGACGAGATATCAGAACTTGGGAATCCAGGCTATGAAGAAGATTATAATTTTGACCTTGACGTTTCAACCTGTGAATCAAACATAGATGATCATCTGGCAGCAAATGCTAAAGATAGCATATTGAACAAGAGTCTGCAAAACCTGCAAGGATTCTCATGGAGAAAAGTTCTTCATGGAAGAGAAATAGGAAAAAGTAAACCCGTTGAGACCGTGTCTAAGGCTCTGCCTTTCCATAGTGATGGACCACAAACTTTTCCTGAACTGGAGTATCAGGGGTTGGACGGCCATCTCCGAAGACTGTCATCAGATAGCATTGGGAGTGACTTGACCTCAATGAGAGCTAGTGAAGTATCAAATTTGGGGCTGAATGAATTTTTTGGTGATGATTCCCTTGATTTTCCTGAAGGTGCTGAAACTTCTGGGAGTGATGTTCACGCAAGCTCAAACTTACATTTGCCAAGGGATGCACTAGTTGTTCTTCCAGCATATGAGCGCACTAAGCTGAACAGGGTTCTTGATACTGTGCAACGGAGACTAACTACAGCAAAAACAGACATGGAGGATCTTATAGCACGAGTAAATCAAGAAGTTGCTCTAAGGCAATTCTTGACAACTAAGGCATGCATATTTATGCTTACTAGATTGCTATTGTTTGGTTTCTTATTTTGGAATCAAAATGAAATAATCTAATGTTTCCAAAGCTCTAGCAATGAATTTGAAAGAATTATTATATAGCATGCTTTTTATGAAGTGGTTTCTCTCATATTACATGAATATTCAGTTCTTGTTGTTTACTGCAAATTTATCTCATTTTCATTGCTAACAGCAAGTTGCTTTTAAGATTCTTATGCCCATATCCTCTTCCTTTTTCTTTGTAAGAGCTGCTTAAGTCATTCCCCAAGAATCTATATAGGCAAATCTCATCTATACCATTTAGCGTATAGAAATATTTTAGTGGTTAGATTATATCTCAAATAAGTCAGGGTTTTGCATATTTGGTGTCCTTAGTATGATAGGTTGTGGTATTAATAGATATAGCAGACTACATCTTACCAAGCTAATCATATGATAATAGACAATGGTATTCCTTTTTTGGTTTAGTATACTTATGATTATATATTACATCACCATGATTGGTCTTGCTTATTGCCAGTTCCTCCATAGACAAGCTAATAACCATAACATATTGTCTTTGACAATGTCATGTGCTTGCTTGAAAATTATGATTTGAATGGTAGTGTTGAACTCAAAAACTTATGCATGGTTAACTGGTTGTTGCACATCCCAAGATGACAATGGAGGGACTTGTTGGATTCAGGTGTTTATTGCTCGTGTTATTCTGAATCTGTGCAAGTATGAATTGTTCTAGTACGATTTTTGAAACTAATTAAAAGCACTAGTGCTCCATTGATAGTGGTAGGTGTTGTATAAAAAAATTGTAGATATTTGGAATTGAGCTCAAGGCTAATAGCAGTTAGGGCATGAATGTAAATTAACTTATCTCTTTCCTTTTGAAGGTGAAAGATTTAGAAATGGATCTTGAAACTACCAGGACCAATTGTAAAGACAATATGCAGCAAGCTGTTTTCACAGAAAGGGAAAGATTTAATCAAATGCAATGGGATGTGGAAGAGCTTCGTAGACAGTGTTTGGAGCTGGAGATAAAGTTGAAATATGAACAGGTTTATATTGTAACTTCTGATATTTTTACTGTTTTCCATTTTATTTATGAAGTAGGCTTAGTCAATTGCATGCAAGTAAATTTCAGGATGAAAAATCACATGTGGAGTCTACAAAAGCTGCACTGATTCAAGAGAATGAACTGTTACTGCATGAGTTGGATGTTGCAAGAGAAGAGCTCGAAAACTTGCACAAAAATCATGAAGAATTGGAATTAAAATCAAAAGCTGATATAAAGCTTCTTGTGAAGGAAGTAAAATCTCTTAGAGGTTCTCAGTTGGAACTGAAACAGGAGCTTAGCCGCATAATGAAAGAAAAGATAGAAATAGAGGTAACTTCTGTTCTCTGTGGTTTTGATTTGTTATGGTAGTTAGACTTGGATGGTACCATGGACTTGTATTGCTTGAAACGGGAGGCAGGAGATAGGTGATTCAATGAGCTGACTGATGTTCCAATTCTGATTGTTAAGACTTTAATTTTTAAATATAAAAAATATCAATTGGATGTAATCAAGTAAGGCAGAAAGTGAGTCTATAGCTGAATTAGGCATACATTCTCTTCTTCCTTTTGACCCATACATACTAACTATAGCAAACATGTAGCACTTCGAAGTTCCTTCCTCCCTTCCTCTGAAGCCGTGCTGGAACTCCCCAAGATTGGTAGGCATACCTTTCGGTTTCCAAAGAGTTTACAAAAATAATTCCACATATTCAAACATCTAAATGCAATGTGCAAAGAAAGAAGGGTGGTGCTCTTACCATGGGATGGAAAACACTCAACCTTGGCCTTTTGGCTCTGATTAATCAAAGGAGATATGCATACACATATTTACAACGCAGAATGAATAAGGGTTTCTAAGTCTTAACTCGATGCCAATCTGAAGTCCACACTCGTGTCACTACCCAAGGGATTACAACATGAAGGCTGCATGATATTAAGTTTCTGCAAGTATAATTTATTATTCCAATTTTTAAGGGGCTAAAGTATCGATCAAAACATTTCGGTCATGTTTTGTCATTTGAGTTATCCCTTCTGTAGCCGTAACTTCCATTGTGTTGGTCTGAATGAATCCTTCATCTTCTTAAGAAACATTATTGTGGCGATTTGCATATTCTATCAATTAATGATGTTTTATGTTCCTGTTTTCAGCGTGTTCTTCAAAAGGAAAAACAAAGAATGGAGTATGTAAATACTTCTAATACAAAGTTGCTGCATGAGTGTGAAATTCTACGCAACAGGCTTCAGGAATGTAGTGTTAACTTTCTCATTGAAGAAGAAGATAAATTGGTAGTGGAAACTTCATCAGCCTCTGATGCTATAGATCTCTTGACAACGTCTGATAACCGAATCGGTCTCCTCCTTGCTGAGGTAACTGTTGCAGCTTGCACCTGATCCACGCAAAGCTTATATGTTTATATATGCACCTCATGCCTATAAATATAGTTTTGGAGCTTTAATTTCTTGTCTGAAGTTTGTGCTTCTTAGCATATGCATAAAACATTGATCCCGTCTATTTGAAAGAACAATTGATCTAGCAACTTATTTCAACCAGCTAGTCAAATTTAAGCCCGATGGTAAACAATTGTCAGACGCTGTGCTATAGTAAAGTGCATGCCTATGCTTCATGTTTGATATGAGATCAACATACCTAGACTTCTGATGTGGCTTGATTTTTATGGAAATATTTTCCCACGTCCCACCGGTTCCAAAGCATGGGTCCCTTCCCTTGTATGGGAGAATGGCTATACTGGGACAATGTAGTCATACAACCATAGGTGAAATAGCCAGTTCTATTTTGGATAGCCTCTCTTTTCCATGAATATTTCTGCATTTTTAACTTCTTTTTTCTCATGTTATCTTTGGTCTAAGCTTTACATAATGTTTAATGAAAACTTGAACAGGCACAACTCTTAGCACAAGATGTTGAGAACTCTCTGCATAAATCAGACGAGACTCGGAACAACAATGGCAACGATGGAGCCTATAACGACCCGAGGAAGATGTTGACTGAGATTTTCATCGACAATGCAAGGTTGAGGATGCAGGTCAACTCCGTAATCCGTTATACTCTGAGCACTAATGCAAAGTCTGATAAAGAGGAGGAAGAGGAAGGTCCTTTCAGAAACACAGTCTTGAGCAAGTTCTTGGAGAGATAAAATGCCAAATTATGCTCATAGCTTACTGTTAGAAGTCATGATATGTAAATTACGAGACGAAGAGTAAGGCCCTTTAGGTAGTGCGGAACGCCCAGCTCTCATGTGAAGCATTATACAACCATACCAACCTTGACTGTTAAATCATTGTGTTTATAAAAAGATTGGGACAATTTTTTTTAAATAATTGTGCATAATGACATTTCTTAGGTAATGATACAGAATATGTCCCATTTCCTTGGCACAAAACGTAGCTGAAAAATTACAGTAACAAAGCTACTTGTGTTATTGACTGTTGTCAATAGTACGCCACTTCTCTTCCAAATGTTCATATTATCATTCTAGACCTAAAAATAACCCAAAATCAGTATGTACTAATAAGTTTTTGAGGGATTGGCCAACATCCAAACAACTATTCTCGCTCGCCTGGTGTTTATGATTATACAGTCATTATCAAGAAGTGAAGCTTATGAAGCAAAATGGGTGAGAAGGGCATCACGCCAGCTCGCTGCTGCAGTGCAACTCCTGCAAGATATTGTTAATCGAGAAGCCTCTGCAAACATGATTGTGGACGTACGTCTGAGAATATATGTACGCGCAAACTACTTGTCCCCTCCAAACATTCCCATCATATCCTTGTTAGCACCCATTTGCTTCATCAAGTTTTGCAAGCCACCAATTCCACCAATCTGCTTCAGCATTGATGCAGGAAGAGCTTTGCTCATTTGCTGCGCATTCATATTCCTAGATAATGCACTCATTTCACCCTTTTTAGGAATCTTCAGCCCTTTCATTTTGCTCCAAACCTTAGCAAGGCGTTTATACTCTTCCAACATTTCCTCTACGTCCCTCACTTGACGCCCAGAACCTCGTGCGATCCTCATAATACGAGATGGATTCATAAGCTTTGGGTTTGTACTATCTAACTCTGTAACATACAAAGAAATAATCGTCGGAAGGAAGCCCAGGATTTTAAGAGTGAAGTAAATTTCACATAATTACTTGCCTTCAGCTGTCATTGAATCCATTATAGTCATGTAGCGCTTCAGCTTTGCCTGGCTTTCCTTTTCATGACCTTTGGGCATTAATTCAGCACTAAATCCTGGAAGCATTTGAAACATCTACAAAGATAAGACAACAAGCGTCATCAAATCACATAAGAAGCTAAACAAAGAAATGACTACATTCGCAAATTCGTAATAGCATTACAAGTACAACACAGCATTTTAAGACGCATTAATCTGTACAAAAGTAAAAGTCTTCAACCTTCCTTGTAATTTCACCAATTTTATTGAAACCTCAAGTGTTCCAAAAATCTCGCGAACTTATCAACATTCCCCCATAAACTTTTTTTTTTGATAAAAATACTGACAAAACACACACCTAACGAACTTTGTTCACATGAACACACACATCATAGGCCAATGATTGATGATTAACAAATTATAAAAATAATGCGTCAAACAGATTCATTTATTCATTTTATTGACTTATATTTACATATCATTACTTAAAAACAATATTATTTAATATATATTATTATTTTATTAAAATTAAAATTAAAAATTCATCAGATTTCTTAATTATTAATAACATACAATTTAATATGATAAATAAATTGTCTTTTACTAAATTTTTATTTATTATATGATAGTATTAAATTTGATTTCTCGTTTTATGTATAATTTATAATAATTACTTTTATTGACTATTTTACTAATAAATAAAACTGTAACATTTTATTATTTTATTATATATACATCTCATTATTTATACAAAAACATAAATTATTCAATATATAATTATAATTTGATTTAATTGATGATTAATAATAAATTTATTTATAATGTTTTATCAATAATTATTAATATTTCAATCAATTTAACAAGATAGTAGATTAAGTCTTTCATTGAATTTTCACTTTATTATGCAATAATATTACCAAGTAAACGCGATCAATTTCTTATATTTTACTATAATCAATATTTTTAAATATGTAAAAATTGACAGGTTGATTTTTATTGTTAATCAATAAATATCAATTAATTTTTCTTGTCGTATAAGCCAAGGCTACTGGACTTAGTACCAATACTAATTATTTTTTTATCATATTGAGTCACCAAATTCAATGTCAATACTAAATAAATTTTTTGTTCCATTGGTCTGTTGCACTAAATATTAATTCTAAATAATTATTACTATAAAT
>JANPWT010000001.1:16804194-16820051 GCA_024678245.1 Erythroxylum densum
ATTAAATGATATATCTTAATCATACCACCATCTAGCTATTGTCATGTCCACATTATGAGCTGCTTTTCTTCATTGTAAGGCACTACGAATTGAAAGTTGATCTTCAGGAGTTGTTCATGGTGAAAAAAATTAGACATTTACTTCTTCTTTTCCTAACATCAGGTGTAATACACTTCTTATTAGGTAGGAATACTTCCACCTTTAACATTTTCACTATCATCCTGAACACCATCAAACGAACTTCCACTAGCAATTTCGTAATGATACTATTCAAGCAAAGCCTTTATTTATCATTTCGTATCATAACTCATTTTTTTTTACAAAGTTCAACATCACCTTTGACCCTAGTTAAATGGTTATTTAATCTGATGATTCCTTCACCTTTCAAATGCTTGTTACAAAACAAGTAAATAGTATGGTTCTTCATTTCGAGGACCAATCTAGCATGAGCCTAAGCTGAATCATTATATCTTCCTAAAGTGGTTGAATTTTCAGGAGTAATTGAATTTTTTTCCATTTATCTGTAAAAATAAATGAAGACATATATCAAAATTAATAACTTCATATCAAAATAAAGAAAACATAATTTTATCATCAACTACTACCAAAAAATATGTATTTTTAATCTCAAAAGTCCAAACTAACATAAAAACACATACATATTATGCACAATTACAAAATACACAAATACATATTATAAAATATAACTCATTTTGTGTGATATAAAATTCAATTTCATCCAACACAATTCACCAATAATTCAAAAACTAAAAATTTAATTATTCAACATACACAATTAAGCAATACACATATACATCTTATATAATCTAAGACATTTTGTATTATTACATCGAGGCCCGACTCTGGGAAAGGTTAGGAAGGGCAATTGCCTAGAGCCCACTCTTATAAAAAAACAAAATAATGCTCACTTTTGACCTTCATACAGAACAACAACAACCAATATGAATCCCGTTATACCGTGGGATTTGGGAAGGTCCAATAGTACGCAGCCTTATCATAACTAGTAAAGAGGTTGTTCAAATGACTCTCTTTCATAAAAAATAAAATGAGGCAAAATAGGCCCACTCTGGAAGAGTGAAATGAGGTGAGAAAAAGGGCCTAATTCACTCTTGACACTCATAAAGAACAAAATGAGGCAAATCCTCTTAGCTTTCTTTATTTTCTTTACATATTTTTTTCATTTGATTTTTTTAGTTGTTCTCTTAATCTTAATATTAAGAATTAATGAAGCCCATTGGATTCTTCAATTATCATAATGAGGGACTTAAGGTAGCCTCCTTAGTAATAAAAATATGCTTTAAAATTTACATATTTATATACTATCGATTTATTGGGGTTCTTTGTTTACTTTGTTCATGGCCTATAAAACATAAAAAACGGCCTTAATTATATCATACACAATTCAATTTTACCTAACACAATTCACCAATAAGTCAAAAACTAACAATTCAAGTACTCAACATATACAATTATATAATACATATATACATCTTATATAATATAACTCACTTTGTATGATTACATAATTCAACCATAAACTAAAGACATATACTCACAACTATAACATATTCAACTTCAACTATAACTCACAACTACAAGTTTACAACTTTATGCAATCTCATAATTCAACTATAAACTAATATATTTTGTTTACCTATACAATTTAATTTGTAATGCTTATAATTATTTTGTTTTCTTAACTAAATTTAATCAACATTGTTACTAAAATACTATTTTTTAACTTTAATTTAACAATTTTCATTCACCAATTTTAATCAATATTCTTAATTTCATACTCAAGTTAACTCTATAATGAAGAGTAAACATACAATACATAATTTAATTTCATTCAGCACAATTCACCAATAAGTCAAAAACTAACAATTCAAGTATTCAACATACATAATTATACAATACTCATATACATCTTATATAATATAACTTGTTTTGTATGATTATATCATTCAATCATAAACTAAAGACATACACTCATAACTAGCCTATTAGTTTTAATCATAACTCTCAAATATAAGTTTACAACCTATTTTATGTAACCACATAATTCAACTATAAATTAATTTATTTTGTTGGCTTATACAATTCAATTTGTAATGCTTATCAATATTTTTTTCTTCACTAATTTTAATCAACATTGTACTGAAATTCTAAATCAAAATTTTAATTTAACAATCTTTCATTCTCCAATTTAATCAATATTCTTAGTTTTTTACTCAAATTAACTCCATAGTCAACATACACAACATACTACAAAATTCAATTTAATCCAACATAATTAACCAATTACCAACAATTCAACATGTAGAATTACTACACAACACAAAGTCACAAAAACACAATTCAATATTCAAATTAACAGTCAATTGGTCAAGTGATCAACACACTACAATTCTAAAATTCCATATCAACTTCATAATTTCACAAATTAACAATTCCAAAAATTCACAACTTCACAATTTAACAAAATTTGTTGCAATTTGTGCAACCTTCATTGAGGTAAATCCTTGGATTGGTGCAGGTTAGCTTATAGGTGAGTTGGTTCAGGTTAGGTTGGGTTTAAATCTGGATTTACAAAATTCAAAATCCTGATATGATCTGCCCAGGCGAGCAATTGAATTGGAGATTGCAGCGACTAGAGGCCTAGAAATGTAAGACAATCGTGGCCACCGGTCAAAAGACCAGAGGACCAGAAGTGGAGGCCTGTGTAGTTAGGCACTGGGCAAGCAACAACACATTATGAGAGAGATGATCTTAGGCACTGGGCAGGCAACAACTCCATCTTTTTCTTTTTATCTATCGTTGACCTCTTTCCTTATTTCATTGGCAATTCCGACGGTGACGCAATGGCATGGTGTAATGGTGGTAGTTGCAGGCAGTGATGCAGCAACGTGGTGGCAGTGAGTAGCCGATGACAGTAAACGTTAGAGGGAGCGAGAATGTTGAAAATGGGTAGAGAGGAGAAAGATGAAAATGGCGTGGAGCTTGTGGTGACTGGTGAGTTCTTTGGTGTGGATCCTGCGGCGGGTTGTTTTTTAGCAATTTAGTCCAACTTTACTATATTGTTTAGTATTTCAAATACCGATTAGTAGCAGACGAAAAATTTGGTACTTATTGGTAACGACAACCGCTATCAAAAACATTGATTTCATATTATTTCTTGGCTCATAGAGTACAAAACTCATATCTTTGCACTAATAAGAAATTTAATGTTGAGTTATTTTTTAACAAATTAAAATTTTGATTATTTTAATACTACTTAGTTATTTAAAAACAACATTTTTACTAATTAAGAGTAAGGTTGTATACTACTAGATCTTTTTAGACTCCACATATTAGCAATATTTTTACATAATGTTGTTGTTTTTAAAATTCATGCTAGTAGTACAAAACTAAGTAAGGTTTGAATTTTTTTTATAATTAACACAAGAAAATATTCAAATTGTATATGAAATATCTTTAATACAAGTAATCAATGTTGTGAATATTATGCCATCCTCATTAATGGATTTAGTTTTAGTATAGTGTGGCATTGGCGTTGGTTTTGGTTTTGGTATTGGTATTGGTTACTTTTAGGTACTATGTTAGGTAAATTTTTAAAATTTATAAAAACGTTATTGAATTTTTAAAATTTCAAAATATTCTTTCAATGTATTTATTATATAATTTTTAATTTTATACCAACTCTATCTCAAAAAATTATAATAATATAAATTTAAAATAGTAGCTATCTCTTTATTTTTATTATTATTACTTTTCACATATAAACAATAACTATGAGTAATCTAAGAAAAAATTGTTAAATTATCACATGGGCATAACACTGAGAATAATAAAAAGTATTTAAAATACTACAATTTATATCATATAATAAAAATAATTACATCAAAATAGCATATGGTAAGAATAATTTAAGTCTATGATTCCATGAACATTACAACAAGAGCTTATAGCGAATAACATAGCAAATTAAAAGTTAAAAATAAAAAATATTTATAATTAAAAGTTTTATATTTATATTGCATACATAAAATTCAACATATGAATTAAATATAAGTGAAATTAAAATAAAAGAAAAAAAAGACTTAACTTCATTCAGTGCCATATCCGCTCAAATTATATTGACTTCAATTTTTATTTGATTCAAAATTTCCATCAGAGGAGTCTCGATCTGCTAAAAGATCAAAATGTTAAGACAAATTGGATATATAAATCTACTTATTATATTAAAAGTCATAGTAAAAAATAGAATTAAATTGTTAATAAATTATAAGAAATTATAATTGACTTAATAATGATAATTAACTTATCTTTTTTGAAGATTTAAGTTGTATTTAATAAAGACTAACTAGTTTAATTTTTTGTGTTATAATCTAATTTTTTTACAATTGAACTCAAATGTACTCTAATTCTTTTTAAACTCAGTTGCACTCATACATAAATTCAAATTTCAAAATTTAAGCCTTTGTAATTTTAGAATATTACTTTCGAATTAGTCCATCGAGCACTATAAGAAAATAAAAGTAACTTTATAAACAAATTAAAATAATGATCAGTTTCAAACAAGTAACAAAAGTGAAAAAATATATACACGTATTAAGTTTATCTCTTTAACAAACTGCAATGGATATTCTAAAATCACCGTATACATCCTTATATGCCTCCATTTATGAGTTAAAGGGATCTTGCATCATTTCAAATGTAATAATTGTTGTAATAGTTAATAACATTCCCTTATTAACTTCAATTTTTTGATAAAATTTGGTCTAAAATAGAAAATTTACTAGTAGCAAACAATAGAGAGTAAAGTTATCTTTTCCCATTTTCATTGATGATTGTAAAATAAGGTATATACAAATAAGGTTTTTTGAATTGGTTTTGATTACTTACTTTGACCTCTTTATAAGAACATAAAAATAACTTATTGTTAACTCCTCGTCATTGTCTGTTAGAAAAAGTACTCTTACCAAAGAGCTACAAATTTTAATAATAAATTGACTTTTGGAACCAAAATTTATGATATAAGTTTTAAAACATATAAAATCATTTAAAAAATATTTACCTCTAAATAATATTAAAACAAATAATCAAGAAGCACTAAAACGATAAATCACTTTGCTTTCCTTTCTCAATTTTAACGCTACCCTTGCGTGGTGCTCTTTGTGGGAAGAGAAAGTGACTGTTTTCTTTGACCGTTTCCTCCTACGTTGAAGATCATATCTCAATCTCGAGGATAGACCCGGACAAACAAAAGGTAACTATATCCGTCATTTCTCATAAAACATCCAAGTTACAGAGGCCATGCAACGCCTATACATTACAATCAACGATAATTTATGCTGGTTCGTAAAATTGTCTAGAACAGGAGTGGATCATATTTTCCAGTATCACAACTTGAAACAGTAACTTTAAACTTGGAAACGTTCTTGATTAAATAAAGGAAACAATTGAGGATTCTTCCTCTTCCTCTATAACGGTGGTGCTGCGCTGCAGCCACATCGTACGCATGTAAGTGGGTCGATAGCAGCCAGTAGGCGCACAACCTATGGCATTGGCAATCTACAATGCACTTCTGACATTGTATGAGTTAATTGTTGCAAAAAGGTTGAATCCCCAACCCAAAGGGCCCCCAACACCCCGGTCCGATGAAGTAACTGGGAGGATATAAATCAGGTACTCAGCGGCCTGCTAAGGGAAAGGTGAACAACCCACAAGCTTACAAGAAGACCACTCTCAAAACTTACAAGGAACTCAAAAGTGTTGCTCCCATACTGTAAATCGTGGGATTCAAACCTTGTACCTTGTTGCCAATCTGCCCCTTCCGGAACCAACTGAGCTATACTAATACAACCATAAACTACTGATATTATCTTCCCTAGAAGACGTCAGGATGAAAACGTCCTGGAATAGGCCTGCTTTGATGGGCCTGTCTCAAATGCATCATTAATGTGTAATTGTTTACTTGGCAGCAGAATAGTCAAAACGCAGACATGTTTAGTCGCCACCAAAAAAATGAATCAATAACTGAAAAGTATATGAACTATGCAACTTTCTTCCCTATTTCAAGCAAATGCTTTGACTTAGGTTCATAAAATCTCCACCCATGATCTTTGAAGAATTCCAAAAACTAATTTTAGATGTTACATAAGAAGTGATCTTCTGATGCAATTTTTCACTTATCGTAATCCAAGTAAGATGGAATCTGCTTACGCATTACTTTTCTGTCTACTAGATAAAGATTCATGCAATACATCACCCTTTCTTATTTAATGGAAAGGATAAATTAAAACAGATGACACTATAGTACAAAAGGTTTAACAAAAATTTCACCCTCACCTCCATTGTTCTCAACTGTTCCTGATATTCAGAAACTAAATGCTTCAAGTGCAGCAATTCTCCGTTCTTATCCTCAAACACTTCATGACGTTCATGTTGACTTGCCGCAGCTCTTTTGAGTATGCTATTCTCTCGGACTAACGCTTCAATGCTCCTGATCATTAACTTTCTTTCCTGAAGCTAAACAACCTTATCTGAAGATTCATAAAATAATTTTCAAAACTGAGCTTCAACTAAACAAAGAAAACAACTGCATAACAATAGTATTTAACTATCACTCGTTTTTCTTCTGTTAGAAGTTGAGGTAAAGGGAAGGGCGTGGGAGCAAATAGAAAGAGATTGCACGTCCCTACCTTTGGCTTTAATTCATCCTCCACTCCCTCAGTCCATCTAAGGAACAAATACAACGTTAGAAACATCATTCAAACGAGCTTGAAATACCATCACATGCACCACATCACATTAATAACCTGATTGCATAGTCTCTATGAAAGAGAATCATGCTCCAACAAGAGATATGTGTGCTGTATAACAGTAGTCTACAGAGGAGTTTTCACCTATGAACTAACTGTTAATACCTTCTGACAAATTTGCCACTTCGGTAGCATATACATTAATGGATTTCTCCAAACTATCCAGCAAATTTGAGGCACGGGCTCTGGATCATCAATAAGCTCATAACACCATTCATTTCATTCACAAACAATTTCACCCATTCAGCACCATTGATAGGAAGATAGCTTAGTGTTGATGCAGCAGCAGCAGCAGCAATATCTGTACCAATAATCAGTTCAACTTTCAATCTTGCTCGGAATTTGTAACACTCTTTCATTAACAAATGATATCTAAACCAAAGCTGCTTGCTAATGGAAACAATTATAAAGGATGTAAATCAATCAAGCTCACTCATAGTGCGATCCAATGCAGAATAATATGTTTAAATCATTTTCCTTAAGAAAATTAGTTTCTACAATCAACAAGCACAATAAAACTGAATTTAAAATTCACTACTATAGTAACCAGTTTGGTCTTCACTAATCATCCAACATTTTCAGGACATAACAGCAAAAACTTAAACCACATGTTAAACAGAAGGTCTACATCTTAAAAGAACATACCAGGATAGATAAACTTCACTTGTAGATCTCCTTTTCAATATTCATACAGTAGAATTACATACCTTGCTCCACATTTGCACCCAAATCTTCAGAAGAAGCTGAATGAAGCAGTTCTTCAAAATTCTTACGCACTATCTTGATTGCAGAGTCCAAATCCTTGCCACATTCTCCCAGCGTTCTCTCGAGAAGCTGCAATCCCATATCTCAAAATAATGAAGTTACTCCCAGACTTAAAACAACAAAACTAACCAAGACCATCAAATCCCACACAGATTAGAGCCTTCCTATCCAACACTAGGTCAACGTTGCAGAAGCACACATTAGATGGGGATTTTTTACAAACAACGGGTTGCTGTACGTGAAGACGGCGTCACAATTGAACCCAATTCAGAAACACCAACATGGGCAAAGCAAAAGTTTTTCTTTAAATAAGAGTATAGAATAACTTTAAACAATAGAAAGTTACAATGCAACCCCATTACGCATTAAGATACAAGGACGTCGGGTTTGGCAGTAGGGAAAGCGATCTTGAGGTGCCGAGGATAAGAAGGAGCAGAGGAATGAGGTGGGGGAGTTGAGGAGGAGCGACGCCGAAGCTTTTTGGAGACAGGAGACCACGCGTCAGCCTCGAATAAATACGATCTCTTGCTACCGCAACTCGCCGTCGACATGATTTTCCGGTGAAGAGAAGTATTGGGGGTTGGAATTGGATGAGGTTTAACGGATCAGGGTTTTGAATGCTGGCTTTGGCTTGAGGCTTAATGTTATTTATGAGAGATTAAAGCGGTGAGCTACCTTTTAACTATTATGGCTATGGGACTATTCATCATGTCAAGATTAACGAACACATTTACTACATTATCTGTCAAAAACAAAGCTGCACTTCTATTACATTATCTCCTCTTCCGAAAATTTCAAAATTTGCTTTGCTGGTTTAAGGTGATGCTCAGTTTTGTATATAGAACCACCACCCCTGTCAAGTGTCAACCTTCATCGGCATTGTCTTAAGTACTTTCTCATGATAACAAAACTAACATTCTCAAAAAAGAAAGAAAAAAGAAAACTCATGATAACATCTCAGAGAAAAGAGGGTCAGACAGAGAGAACGTTATTCGTGGAATTTCCGTGTTGTTGAAATTTGTATATCAGGGGAGATATCAAATGAAAATGTAAGCAGAAGGGCAGAGTTGGAGCTTGAGCGAGCAGTCATCTCCATCTCAGTTATGTTCAGCAAAACTCTTATCCTTGAAGTTGGATCATCCTGGGTCTCCCTCCTAAGCATTGCAAGCCAAATCTTGATGGCCGGTTAACACTTTCCGGTCCCTTTCGCGCAACTCCTGTCAATCTAGAGTATGATAGCCATCCTTTCAAGAAGCTGGCTAACTTGAACTCTGAAATATGAATCTCTTCCTGAGGAGTGTTTTTGTTGTTGTTATCTAGCTCTTCCTTCTTTTCAATGTTGTCCACACTAGGCTTCTGTTCTTTCTTTTCATCCACATGTTCTCCTGGTGAGTATGGTTTGTAAGCAACTCCTTGATTCTTCAGCTGTTTCCTTGAAGGTGAATAATTGATGGTCAAGTGCCTGATGAACTGAAGCTGCACAAATAAATACGACAAAACCTATCATTGAGAGGCATTTAGCAAGCAGTGAACTAATCTACCAAAACAAGATCCCAAAAACAAACCTGATCACCATCTTTGATGCCAAAGTTTTTAATGCAAGCCTTGTCATTGATAAGCTTCTGACCTTGATAGCACAAGCAAAAGTGCCTCCAAACATGATCCCTGAGTGCATCAAAACTCTGAAGCGATTAAGCTTAATAAACGACCTCTTCTTAATCCAAGCGAACTAAAATTAACCAAATCACCTCACATCATAAAAACAGAACAGATGGTCTAAACAGTGTCGCTATCGATGCAAGGGGCAGACACGAGTTTAAATAATAGACTCGGGGTTAGGAGATGCTTTTACCACAAGACGCCCGGTTCACCTTCCTTGGGAGATGAAGTGAAGATCTCTTCCACCGCCTGCCTTAGTTCTGACACCGTCGCATTTCTCCCTATTTGAATTTCTGATTCCGATTATAGATGGAACATATAGAAAAATCAATAGTATCCCATGAAACCACGCATATGAAAATCCAACACTTTCTCGGGAAACAAACAGGAAAATAAATAAAAGTACCAAAATGTGAACCGTCGAGCTTGAGGACAGAGAGACTGAGTAGCTGCTTTGGTAGCTTACGGTAGGAATGCGAGCGTTTCTCGATGAACACCCTTAAATTACCGCTTTTACTCATTTTATTGGGATTATTTAAACCTATATCATGACATAAAAGATTTGAAGACAAGAAGAAGAAAAAAGGGAGCAATGGAGAGAGAGTCGGTTATTCAGGGGATTTTTCTGTTATTTCTCCGTCAATGTTTACCGTTTCCTGCTCTTCTATTCTATACAAAAACATGGGCAGTTGCATCACATGTATTATAAATAAGGCAAAGACGGAAATAGGCAAGTTAAGTGTTAGTACGCATTAGTGCACATTGGCGGAAATCTTCAACGAGATGCTAGATTCGAATATGAGACCAAAAGAAGACTTGAGATAAATATCAAGTGGAAGGTTAGCTGGATCACAAGCATGATGGGAATATGTGAAAGTTCTAAGGTAACTTAACAAGTAAATCAAGCATAGTATGAGTTTTGGCAGGGTTTTGTACCGTATACAAGCTGACTTGGCTATGACTAAGTTCTTGATGGATTAAGAACTTAGTGTGCGCTCAAGTGAATGGACCATGGCTAATGGAGTTGGCATGGGTAAGCATTAGATCGGACCATTGTGTTATTGGCTTGGATGACTCATCATCAACAGATATAGATGAGGAGATCTTAGATGATATGGCAGATAAGATCACAGTGGATGAACATCAGCTCTAAGAGAAAAAGATCATGTGGAAGGATCATCTGAAGATAGAGGAAATCTTCGTGGATATGGATAATCATTCCTAGATAGTGTAATCTTTTATCTTCTTGTTGGGATGTAGCTTAATCTTATTAGATATAGTCCTAATTAGATGGGAATGTCATCTATTGGATAGTTTGATGTAATCTATAAGAATAAGATAGGATAAAATTGTGATCTTAACTAGTAGAGTTCTATTAGGATTCTAAATTATTCATTTAGAAGTGCCTATAAATAGATAGCTCATTTGAGTCTTGCTTTTCTCATGAGAAACGAGTGTGGGAGACACTTAGGAATTGTGAGAGTATTCCTTTGTATACTTTGAGGGAAGTAATAAAGGTTGACTTTTAGCTGTATCTTTTTCTCGTGTTCTTATTCTTGCTATGATTATTTAGTTCTTTCGTAGTTTTGTTGCAAGGGTGTGAGAGTGAAACAATACAAGGGTAGTCAGATATTCGAGAACAAGTAGGTTTGTCGACGATTACGAGACAAGGATAATGATATGTCAAATTCTGTAGATGCGTGGGAATGATTTAGATTCAATTTGACTTATTTTATTTGATTAGAATTGAAGTTTATTCAGTAAATTCGCTCACATTTCGAGTTTATTACCTTGTAGGTACAAATGTTCGATTTTGGGAAATAAGGGCATAATTCACCTTGGAGATGTCGGACCCAAGCTAATTGAGGACGAGTGTAAGGAGAATTCCGAGTTCTGCAACTTCCGAGAAGACTCCGAGAAGAAATTATAGCATTTGGAGGGTCAAAAGCATTAATAGTTAAGGATTAGGCCATGTCCGTTAAACGGACAGGTGTGTCCATTTAACGGACATCACATAGCAAAAGACGCCCCCAGACCCGTATGTGTCCGTTTAACGGACATGCGGCGGCAGCAGACCCTTATTTGGAGAAGTTAATTTTTCTAGAGAGGGGGAGATATAAATAGAAAGGGGTTGACCTAAGAAGAGGAGGACGGAGGAGGCACTGAAAAAGAGAAGGATTTGAAGCTTCATTCTGGGCTTTTCTGCTATTCTTTCTCTCTTTCTATTTCTTCTAATGTTTAGTTTCTTAGTGTGTATGATGCTTGTTGCCATGTTTGGGAACTAAATCTCACTTAGGGTGAGGGATGTAACTTAATTGAAGGAAGTGTGGACAATGTGGATGATTGAATGTTAATGAGAAATTCTGGGCTTTGTTTATCTTCTTGCACTTCATTATGTTTCTATGCTTGATCTCCATAGAGACACTCTTAGGAATCATTGGGTATGCTGAAGAGTAACCCATGTTTCATGCTTTAGGAAGATGAACACCTTGAGTTTAGAGTTAGAGATAACCTAGGCTAGGGTGAGAGCTTGAAGTGGCTTGTGCTGAGTAGATTTTGTTAGAAGAATATTACATTGAGAAATGGGTAATTCTAACTAAATGCTCCTTTATACCTTGAGAAAGGATATAGGTTTATTAGTGCCACTGCTTTCTTAGCCTGCATTCAACCCATTCCATGTTGTGCAACTCATCCTTTCAATTGAGTGAATCCCTATCCCTAGTTTTAATCATTAATTAAACCAATTTTCTGATTGTTTATTCATTTCTTGCGATTCAATTGATCAATCTACTCCAATTATTTTTACACTTTTCTGTTGATATAATGCAGTTAGTTAGGTTAATTTGACATGTAAATGAATTGGTCCTTGAGGGAGACGACTTTAGAATATTCACTGTGCGGGTACTAGGACGATTCTGTGCACTTGCAGAAATTATCGATCAGATAAATCTTGCTTTGACGGAGCTAAGTGAGATTGTTGTGCAAAGGGGTTGGCGCATCATGTGGAACAAGTTCTTGCTTGAAAGAAAACCTTTGTAACAACCAGTATCAGAGCCAAATTTTGAGATGGCGGGAGGTAGCAATTTGACAAAATGTGTCAACCGAGTGGAGGGATTCATTGGGTCGATTCCTCAAGGGGAGGAGGAGGTCACTTCTTATAATACTTGATTTGAGATATTGGAGACATAAATCCAACAGTTGCAACATCAAATAATGGAGTTGATAAAAGCATAAGAGGAGTATAGGTTTGAGGTGGTGATCTTAAGGCATGCCGTTGCAACACAGGATATTGGACGAGTGGAAAGAATTTTGGTGAAGGTGTGAGAGCCACAAATTTTGGACTGCAAGCAAAGTGTCAAGGAGCTCGGAAACTTTTTTTAGGATATGGACCAATACTTTGTAGTGGCAAAGTTGACTAACTTAGAGAAGGTGTCGATCACAATGATGTATTTAGTGAATGATGCAAAGCTATGATGGAGAACAAGAACTTCCAACAATATTAGTACGGGTTGGCCTCCCATCGACACTTGGGAGAAGATGAAGAATCAAATAACAGATCAGTTCCTCCCTAACAATGCTTCATGGCTCGTGAGGGAAGCCTTGAAGAGGTTAAAGCAAGACGACTTGGTGTGAGAGTATGCGATAAAATTCACATCTTTTATGTTGGACGTGTGGAACATGTCGAAGGAGGACAAATTGTTCAACTTCATAAGTGGGTTGCAAGGTTGGGCACAAATAGAGCTTCAGAGGTAGAACATGAAGGACCTCCTATGCGCGATAGTGATTGCAGATGCCTTGGTGGATCTCCAAATGCCACCATCGATTCGGACTAGCTACGAGGGCAAAAAGAATGGTGGGATGCGAAATTGCTTGGAAAAAGTCAAGGAGAAGGTAGGTGAATCTTCTCAAGGTAAGAAACAATCAAAGTGGGATATTGCTTGTTTCATTTGTTAAGGGCCGCATTTTGCTTGAGAATGCCCAAGACGGAAGGCAGGTGATGAGCAAGTAAATATTATGGTAGCAATGGATCAAGGAGGAGGGGAGGATGGCTCGACGGAAAAAGTCTACCTTAACAATTTTATTGTGTTGGGTGCAATGGGCCTTGTGAAGAAGTGTTCAAACAAAAGCACGAACAAACCCAACGAAGAGGTAAAGAAAGAGGGAGAGAAGAACTTGACGGAAGGAGTCTACCTCAACATGTCACACTTTGCTCGAGAATGCCCAAGATGGACAGCAAGTAAGGAGCACGCGAATTCCATGGTCATAAAGGATCAAGGAGAGGGAGAGGAGTACTCGACGGGAAGAAGTCTACCTCAGTAGCTTTGCTATTTTGGGCACAATAGACCTTGTGAAGGGGCATTCAAATAGTAGCAAAAGGAAACCTGATGGAGAGGGAACATGGTACGTGGGCGATGTGTCAATGGATAAAGAGTCTTCAAGGGAACCACACTTGGAGGAGTGTCCACATATTATTTCGACGAAGGCGTCGATTTCTTCTGGTGGGGGTGGTTTGTTAAATCCCTAAATTGTGATAGCAGGATTACGCGGTCATTGGCTAGCCTTGACCAGTATTGGACACACATAACAACGGAACAAGGCAAGGACTTGCAAGGAGGTAAGGAAAAAAAAGTGGCAATGTCAAGTGTTGACATGCATTGGTGCACATTCGTGAAAATCTTCGACGAGATGTTAAATTCGAATGTAAAATCAAAAGAAGACTTGAGACATACATCAGGTGGAAGGTTAGTTGGATCATACGCATGGCGGGAATATGCGAGAGTTCCAAGGTGACTTAGCAAGGAGATCAAGCATGGTACAAGTTTTGGCAAAGTTTTGGACCGTGTACGAGTTGACTTGGCTAAGGCTAAGTTCTTGATGGACTAAGGACTTAGTGTGTGTTCAAGTGGATGAACCATGGCTATTGGAGTTGGCATGGGTAAGCATTAGATTGGACCAGTGTGTTATTGACTTGGATGACTCATCATCAATGGATATAAATGAGGAGATCTTGGATGATGTGGCGGATAAGATCACAGTGGATGAACATTAGCTTTAAGAGAAAAAGATCATGTGGAAAGATCATCTGAAGAACGAGGAAATCTTCATGAATATGGATAATCATTCCTAGATAGTATAATCTTTTATCTTGATGTTATGATGTAGCTTAATCTTATTAGATATAGTCCTAATTAGATGGGGATGACATCTACTAGTTAGTTTAACATAATATGATAAGGATAAGATATGATAAGATTGTAATTTTAGCTAGTAGAGTTCTATTAGGATTCTAAATTAGTTATCTAGAGATGCCTATAAATAGCTCATTTGAACCTTGCTCTTCTCATAAAAAACGAGTGCGGGACACACTTAGGGATTGAGAGAGTATTCCTTTGTATACTTTGAGGGAAGTAATGAAGGTTTGCTTTTAGTTGTATCTCTTTCTCTTGTTCTAATTATTGCTATAATTATTTAGTTCTTTCGTAGTTTTGTTGCAAGGGTGTGAGAGTGAAATACTGCGAGGGAAGTGAGATGTTCGAGAATAAGTAGGTTGGTCGACAATCATGAGACAAGGCTAAATCTCGCTTTGAAAGAGCTATGTGAGATTGTCGTGCAAAAGGGTTGGCACATCTTGTGGAGCAAGTTCGTGCTTGAAGGAAAATCTTTGTAACAACTAGTATCAGAGCCAAATTTCGATATGGCGGGAGGCAGCAATTTGACGAATTTTCTGTTACTTCTCCTTCTCTGTTTATCATTTCCCTGCTCTTTTGTTTACCATTTCCCTGCTTTTCTATTCTATACAAAAACATAGGCACTTGGTTGCATCATATGTACTATTACTATAAATAGACAATATCAACATGCTAAGATAATACTCCTGATAGGCCTACCATCCTAAAAACATACATTTGGAAAAGAAAGATGTGAAAATCGGAATGGGATATCAGTTATTTGTTTGTCTTATGGGAGTAATTTTGTAATTTCTTTAATTACTCATTAGAGCTAGTTTTAATAGCAATAATTATGGATTCCTGAGGGAGTTTTTGGGAGTTACGTAATTGTTGTTTTAGAGATTGGGGCCCACTCGAAAGGTCCTAACCGAATTGCTTGTTACTTTCATTCAATGAAAAATATTTTTGAATTCATTGCAAATTCTTTGATTCATACTCTGTTTTGTTTGTTTTGAACAATCTGAGATATCGAGTTATATTAACTTGATATCAGAACATTGATCCATGGCACCAAAAAATGTTGAAGCAAAGTTTGAGACCATTGATAAGGAGATAGAAGAGATGAACGGAGAGATGAACGGAATGGGGCGAAAAGATTAATGATATTACCCAGAGTTTTGCCCAATGAGCAATTTGAGTGAGTCAAGGAAAAGGGAAAAGAGGTGATCGATAAGGGCATATTAGGAATAAGTGGGAGACTCACTGGGAAACACCACCACTAATTCCCTTCCAATGATCCACCATGAGTTTCGATGGACGAATGGAGGAACCAGTGAGTCTGGGTGATATGAGTGGAGGCACAGAGGTGCAAAAAGGGGGCTGATGATTGGAGTTGCTGTTGTTTAGTGGAGAAAATCCA
>JANPWT010000001.1:16848062-16858332 GCA_024678245.1 Erythroxylum densum
TATCCCTGGACCTTCTTCGCCGTCTGGTTCCTCCATCTTATTACCCTAACAGTTCCTTATCGGATTGTCTGGAATGGTTAGCTAGTCCTACCAAGTGTTATACCAATGTGTCAGCCTACCAATTCTTGCGTACTCCTTCGCCGGTCGTTCCTTGATACACATTGGTCTGGTCCAAATACAGTAAACCCCGTTGTTCCTTTACCTTATGGCTTACTTTCCTGCAGAAGCTCCCTACCCGGGATATACTTACCTTCCTCTACACTCCTAACCATTGCTCCTTGTGTTTTTCAGCCAATGAATCCATTGATCACTTATTTTTTACATGCCCTTTTTCCAAAGCTGTCTGGGATCACTGCCTCTTCCATTTTACCTTGCCCATCATCAATTCCCCTACTCTTTCAACTATTCTCTTCTGGTTCCTAACTGTTCCCCCTTCCAGAGCTTCTGTCACCACCCTCTTCCCTCTTTTGCTCTCTACAACAGTCTACCACCTTTGGATTGAACGTAACGCCAGAACTTTCAAGAATGAGGCCTTGGCTGAGGAGCGTGTGCTCTCAGGAGTAATTTCTCACGTTAGGGAACTTCTCAGCCTATACACCGAGAGGAGATAATTTTCTTTTCTATTTATCTTTTTCTGTTACAGGTCAAGTGCTCATTGCTTTCGAGGGTTCTTCAGACTGTTCTTGCTTGCTCTGCCTTACCTTGGGGGTGCAGCTCCTGTCATCATTTGTGGCAGAATTAATCTTGAGCCACTTCAGAGCTATGCTTTTGCAGTTTCTTTATGTTAGTCTCTCCTAGGAATGCTTCCTACTGGTTGGTTTGTTTTGGCTAGGCTTTCTCATTGGACCTTGTAACTAGGACTTTCTTTGCCTATGTTGCTTGGATTTCTTGTTGTTGCTGTTGCTTGAGTTTAGGGCTACTTCTTCCTTTGATGCGGTGTTCCTTTGTTTTTTTTGGTCTGCCTTGCGGTTTTGCTGGTCGAGCCTTTTGAGACTGTGTCTGTGAACTTTCTTGTATATATTTTGATTATTTATTTGATTTTTCTGAATTATCAAATTTTTTTTTCAAGTATGAATATGGAAGGACATGCCAAAATAGAGATTAAAAAAGAGAACTAGAATCATTCAACAAAATAAGTAGCTTAACATCAAAGTTACTAGTAATGGTGTAAGATGAGCATAAAAGAAGTCTTCAGCCATGGTATAACATACTAATTGAGCTAAGGTAGCCTCAGGTACGATCTCACTTAAAAGGGCCCTTCGTCGGAGCCATCCAGAAAAGTCATCAAGACGATATTACAATTAGGTTTTAGTTCAAGGTGACCTGAGCTAATGGTAACCATATAAACAAAACCCACTAAGCACGCTTCTAGTAGAAATTATCGAATGAGCATCGCCTCTAGATAAAATGTCTGAGCCATGGGAATCTCCAAATGAAAAATAGGGGTGAATTAATGTATTATTTTCTTTCTCAGTTATCTATACATTGGCAAGACAAAAAGAAGATGGAAATTAAAATTGGAACCTCATTCATTTGTGTCTATGTCAGTGATGATCATTGAAGTACTTCAGTCAATAATGTAACAGATTATGGATGTAAGGTGTTGCCCACATCTCAGTTTCTCTATTTAATATAAATTTCATTCGAATCAAATATATTTTGTATTAATTATAAATATTCAATCCTTATATGAGTTTAAGCAGAATTTCAAAAAACTATTGGAGTGTTTAAAATCATACAAATGAGTTGAAGATGAATATTAAAATTTCACAAATATTAAACTTTATAAATATTGAAAATTATATAATTTTTTTTGTAAGTTAGAGAAAAATATGATCGGATGAGAGAAAAAAATGACAATACAAACAATTCAGAAGACATACAGAGTTCAAATACAAATTGTTGATTGAAGTAGGGAAGCCGAAAGATCATGAGATTCTATTAGACATCGCGACTAGACTTAAACCATAGTGCAATCAGTGGGCTTGAAGGAGAGAGTCATAGCTTGAAGATCATAGCCAACCAATAAATTGGACTGCGCCAAGTTACCGAAGATTGAACCAACACTTATATCAGTAGGAATAAAAGCAAAGCAGTCTACTCCCTCTGCTGCTTCAATGAATATGGTTCCTTGATTCAGCTTCACGTCTGCACCTTTGAAGTGAGCAGTGAGTATAGGAATGTTAAGTTGAGAATCTGAAGTGTAACATAGTTGGAAAACTCCGTTTGGATCTTGAGTTTGTTTTCCTCCAGCAACCTTGTCAACTTCTGAGGACAAGGCCGAGAATAAGTCTTGAGGAATTAGTGTCAATGTAGTCCCAGAGTCGATGATGATGTTACCGTCAGATGATCCATTGGAAGAACTTCTATACGGTATCTTTTTATCACCAACACTGATTGCTTCTAGGGTGAGATAGTAGAAAGTATTCGGGGTTCCTGTACTTAATGGTGTTGAGACTACTCCATTCCCTGAAACCACAGCATTGTTGCCGAAGTTCAACTTACTCGAGTAGTTTTTAGACTGGAAGATAAGAGGCACTAAACAATAAGAGAATTTTCCACTGATTGAAGAATCCAATTGCCTGATGAGAGACAGTTGGCCACCTCCAAGACCTATAATGCCTGAACCCTTGGCATCAAAAGTTCCACTGTTGTCATGTCCACAACCAATTATTGTTTTGGGGAAGGATATTGGACGACCATTTGTGGAACCCAATGTTACTGTATCTGCAGCTAGGTTTCCGTTAGTATAAGACTGATCTCCATACTGATATTGGTATTGGCAAATATTGGAAGAGGAACATAAAGATTGGTCCAGGTAACTGCATTGCTTCGACCTGCAAGTAAAATCTCTGTAGGTTGTGGAAGAATTTGGATTGAAAAGAGGATCATCTTGTTTGTAACAATTAGTGCAAGGCCTGCACTGGCTCCAAATGAGGTCGCTTCCCGTGTCGGCAATAGCTACAATATCAAAAGGTGGAGTGCCAAATGAAACTTTCATGAGGTATTCACCTCCATCATTAGTCACCCTTGTTTGAGGAGAGTCTGTAGATTCAGCAGCTGAAGGATAAAAATGGCCAAGACGTTGAACGGAACGACGGAATGCATTAACCAAGCGTTGAGAAGGAGTTTCTTTAGGATCGTAAAAAGGAGACCTTGGAGAATCCCTGTGAATTAGCTCCACGCTAAACCCTCGGCGGTTAGCCTCCACGAGGTGGAAAGTAGAAGAGCATGAGATGGAAGTTGCTATCCCAAGAAGAAAAGAGCAAAAGGCAGCTCTGAAATAGGCCATTCCTTATATTTGCGTGAGAGAGAAATGCAAGAGAGTAGAAATTGATTGATGAACACAATCTGGCTTGAGGGAGTATATCTATGCAGCAGAGGGTAACTACAGAAGTAGATTCAATCGGAAGTATAATATGTGTATATAGCTGTTTCTCATTTCCATATTCCTGAAATTAACTATTCATGCATTCATTTGAGCAAGATGCTTGGAAATGGAGGGTTTCTGTTATTGACTACGCGGAGAATGTTGAACAAAAAGATATCCCGACTAGATTCTATGGTTGGGAATGTGAGTATGAAAAGGACTAATCGGCTTTTAGCAAAAGATAATTACTTCTGTTAAGGAAAAATGTTTTAACTTATTAGCTTATGTATATTAACAAGTTTCTGTTGCATACTTCACCCTAATCACCATTTACCAATTAAATTTAAGACACATCATCTTATTTCCAGCAAACTATATATTAGCTAGGGTTGAGGATAAACAACCCTAAACTAATTAAACTTTCGGGTCCAACTAATTGGCCGTAAAAGAAATAGATGTATATATATATATATATATTATTAAGACAGTAATGAAAATTAATTTTACACATGTACCATATTTTAATATGGCTTAAATATGATGTAAGAATAAAAATGAAAAGAAATAAATGAATTTGAGAAAATTTCCCTAATCTTCACTTATTTATGTACAATCTAAAATGATATATGACATTGAAAATTGAAATGCTTATAAAAATGGTATCTAAATATAAAATCAAGAGATGATAAATGATCTTGATCTAATTCTTAAACTTTCATTTAAAATATGTGCAAATTTAATATAATTATCTGAGTATCAAATCAAAAGGTTTACCTTTTTTTCACAGCTTTTATGATGTGCCATTCTGTAACTATTGTTCTGCATCAGACTTTTTGTTAGGCTAGTATGCCAATATTTGTAATTGATCAGGCATATTAAGCATATTTTAATACATACGTTATGGCCAAACATCCTAATATTCTCAATGTGAACCTTTTATTAAAGTCACGCGTAGCTTCTTTCCTGAATTGTTAATAAGAAATCAAGCATCGATTAAACAGAAATAAAAACAATAAATTACATGTTTATTGGTCCACTTTGTAAAGAATCCAGCTTCATTTGCAAAAAGCTAAAGTTAATCTAAATTTTTTTTAATAGTATCACAACAACAAAATTGACTTTTATTAGCTGCATGGACAACTCAGCTTTTGGTGATGATTTTTAACAACATTGCCAAAATTTTATCTTTTTGTGAAGTTTAATAGAATTGTCACTAAATGCATGTCTTTGGTGATGATTTATGGGAATCGCTGCCAAATACTCATCCTTTTGCAACAATTTAGTATTTTGTTGCCGAAGTTCGAGTCTTTGGTGACGACTTTGTGAATCGCCTCAAAAAGTTGGACTTTTGGTGACAAATTTTTTAAATCATCGTCAAAAATTCTAACAACAAGATCTAATTTAATATTATTGACAATAATTCTAGGTGTAAAAATAAATTTAACTACCAAAATTGTCAAATCAATTTAATAATTTATGAAAATATAGACTCAAAATTAATTAACATTACATAGATTTATACTTTTTATTTTTATCTTTTGGATTATATGATTTGAAATTTTTTTATAGTGTCAGAAAATTTTCAAATAGTTTTAATATGAAGTTTGTAATATAATGATCATATATGTTTATTTAAAAAACAATAAATATTGAAATATGGTAAGTAATATAATATAATGATATATGGTAATTAATACAAGATTTTAATTAGAAGTTTAATAATTCTTACAGACAAAACAATAAATAAAGTTTTACGCCTATTCCATTGAAAGAAAAATAAATAATTATTTTTAGATTCCAAGCGACATGAGACTCGGTAAAAAAGGTAAAGGAGTTCCCTATGTTTGAATTCCTAAAAAGGCTCCTTGAATATTCGAAGGCCCCAATTGAAATAGTCAAAGACCTTCCCTTAGGTATTGGTTTATTGACATCCTCTTCCAACAACTTCTTGGCTTTAATTAAACTAGCAAAAGATACAATGAATGATTCCTAATTAAACTAGCAAAAGATACATTTGTTTGTCAAATGTGTCATATATTTAAAGATATTGGTTGTACTTAGTGAGTTTTGTTTGATTACCTAATAAATTTTGTATGACATTAAACTTATGATAATATATTATTGGATACGCCCAAAGGAAACTTATAGTATATTTTAAATATTTAATTATTTGAATTCAATAATTTATTAAGCATTTATGTATTTGCAACTATTTCTCTTCATTCAAATTTTTTCTATTATCGCATTTAATGATTTGAATTTCTCTAAATGATGCGTACAAGTCAATTTCCATTTAGTTTTTTTGAATCTTAACTTAGCATTATTAGAAGAAAAATCTATTGCCATCACAGATAATGGAGTTGGGAAGACAAACTATAAAGTATGACAAAGGTCCAATAGTTTATGTCTTAATTTCATGCGAATGACTATTGTCAACAACATTAAGACCATTATTTTACAAACTTAAAGTGCTAAAGAATAGCTTAAACTTATGGAAGAACGTTTTAATTTTGCAAACAAGACTCTCAATGGTATACTAATGACTGAGCTCTTCACCATAAAGTTTCATGGGTCGTGGAACATGTACCAACAAATCCTAAAGATGACAAATATTATAGTAAAATTGAAGACCCCGGGCATGACAATTGATAACTCATTCTTAGTGCAATTCATTATAAACTCCTTACCACATGAGTTTGAATATTTTCAAATTAACTACAATACTATAAAGGATAAGTAGAATGTTAATGAGTTGTCCAATATGCTTGTTCAAGAGGAAACAAGGCTAAAGAGTCAAAGAGTTCATTCAATTAATCTTGTAGGTCAAGGAGCTAGCAAGATTCATAAGCCAAAGGCCAAGAATATTGAGAAGAAAATGCCTGCTAAAGTGACACATGTTGCTAATAATATTTATAAGAAGGAAGAAAAGACAGATAAGTGTCATTTCTGTAAGAAAATAGGAAACTACTAGAAAGATTGTTTGTAATGTAAAGCTTAGTTTGAACTTAGTTTGAAAAGAAAGTTACATGTAACCTTTTTGTATATTTTGAACTAAACTTAAATAAAGTTCCTTTTAATACTTGGTGGCTCGATTCTTATGTTACTATTAATGTTTCTAATGTTAGAGATGCTTACATGCTAAACCATAAACTTAACTAAGAACTTTCTATTCATGAGAAATTATAAGAAGGTCCCAATTGAAAATGTAGGGACTTATCCTTTAATATTAGATTTTAGTTATTACTTGGATCTAATACAAACTCTCTATATACCTTCAATTTCTAGAAACCTAATTTGTATTTCTAAACTTAATGAAAGCATGTTTACTTTTAAGATTTTATGATGGTTGTTTCAAATACTTAAACAAAATTTTGTTATTGGTTTAAAAATATTAGGGATGATTTATATAAATTAAAACTTGCTATTAATTTATTTGAATTCCTATTTTCTGTTTATAATACCATTGGAACTAGAAGCATAATAAATGATAATTTTGCTTACTTATAGCATAAACATTTAGGTCATATATCAAAAGAAAGAATATAAAGATTGATAAAGAATGAAATTCTTATAATTTAAATTTTACCGATCTCGATATATATGTGGATTGCTTTTAGGGACAGTAAACCTTACATAGTAAGAAAGGAGCTACAAAACATTCTCAACTCCTTAAAATCGTACACATCGATCTATATAGACCTTTTAACACTCCATCCTTCGGTGGAGAAAAGTATTTTATCACCTTTATAGATGATTTCTCATGTTATGGATATGCCTATTTGCTTAATAAAAAATCTCAAAATGTAAACACCCTTGAGGTGTTTGTAAGAGGTTGAATGACAATTAGATTAAAAAGTGAAAATTGCAAGATTTAATAAAGATGATGAATATTATTCAAAATATGATGAATTAAGATAATGTCCAGGTCTATTTGTAAAGTTTCTCGAGAAATATGGCATATGTGCAAAATATACTACGCCAGGCATACATTAATAAAATGGTGTGACATAAAGGCATAATAGAACATTAATGAATATAGATAGGAACAATGAGTAATTCCTTATTACGCAAAATCTTATGGATGCATGCACTTAAAATTAGTGTGTATTTGATGAATAAGATTCATATTAAGGTGGTCTTTATAACTCTTTTTGAGTTATAAACTGAAAGGAAACCTAGTATGAGGTATTTACATGTTTGGAGTTGCTTAACAGAAACACAAGTTTATAATCCACATGAAAAGAAATTAAATTCTTAAACAATTAGTGGTTAGTTTATTGGTCATCTAGAGAAATTTAAAGGATATAAGTTTTATTATCTAAATAAGACTCCAAAAATTGTGCGCAATAGCTAATACCATGTTTATTGAAAATGTTGAAGTTAGTGGGAGTGCTGAAAAATATATTGTAGGCATTAGTAAAATAAGGGTTAATGTTCTATTAGCTATAAATGTCTCAATATTTAATAGTAGAAATGGGCTAGACTGGGCTAGCCTAAACCCAAAATTTTATGCTCACGCCAAAGCCTAACTTAAAGCTCGATCAAGTCCAAGGCCCTAGACTTGAGCTCAAACCTGAGCCTAAACAAATTTTGGCTGTTGGAAGCTCGATTGGGTCCAAATTTTTTTTTTTAATTTTACAAATTAAAACAATATCATTTACTCAAAATAAAGTTATTTTTATGTGAAATTCTTAAGCTTCAGATTGAATCCTACTCGAGCTTGGATTGCCTAGCCGGATGCTCAATTTTAAAAAAACTCGAGTTTGACCTAAAGTTAGATTAAATTAGGTCAAACTATTGACTTTAGATTGGGTAGGGCTAGGACATTTTTACCATTGCTACCAATATCTACATCTATGCTAAATATTATCCCAATATTGGAAGAACAAAATGATCATGGACAACATTTGGATGAAACAATGCTTAAAAAAAACTAACTTACAACTAGATAACATAAATGAACCACGAGGAATAACTTTAAATAAACCTTTATGAATAAGGAAATAACTATTCCCAATGGGCATGTAGTATTTGCAAGAGTCAAATTTTGATTATGTCATTAATAAAGATATTGTTTTGCCTTCATAAGCCATAAAATGTAACAAGTGTGATAAATAGATTGATGTTATGAAAGAAGAGTTAAATTCAATGGCACAAAATAATGTATGGGAACTTGATGATTTCCCAAAAGATTCTAAGTGAGTTAGATGCAAATGGGTCTTTAAGACCAAACATGACTAGAATGACATTATTGGATGATATAAAGCTAGACTTGTTATCAAAGGTTATAGTCAAAAGGATGTCATTGATTATAAAGAGACCTTCACCTAGCTCAAAGATAAACTCATTTATAGTAACTATGGCATTAATGGTTATGTTTGATGTAGAGCTACATCAAATGAATGTGAAAATTGTCTTTCTAAATAGTGATCTTGAGGAGAAAGTTTAAATGGATCAACCTAAAGGTTTTTCGATAGAAGGAAAGGATCACGTGGCGTGTAAACTTAATAAATTAATATATGGACTTTGACAAGTAGGATCATCTCTTAAAGACTATATCGAAAGAGCTCTTGAGAGATTTAATATGAACAAATGTTTAGCAAGGATTGTCCCAATACAAAAAAGAGATAAATTTAGTCTTATGCAATGTACAAACAATGATGTGGAATGTAAATAAATGAAATATATTCTACACTTATATTGTTGACAATTTGATTTATTGACAAATATAAATGATACTTGATATTAGCTTCGTGGTTGAAATGTCAAGCAAATATCAAAGTAATCATAGTATAAAATACCAGAAAGCTGTAACGAAATTCTTAAGATATTTCAAGGAACAAAAGACTATATGCTCATGTACTGAAGATCTAATCCATTGATAGTGATTTAATATTCGGATTCAAATTTTGTTGGATGCATTGATAATAGAAAATCAACTTTTGGCTATTTGTTTCTACTAGCAAGAGGAGCAATTTCATGGAAAAATGCTAAACAATCTATCATTACTTCATCCACTATAGAAGTAAATTTTGTAGCTTATTTTGAGGCTATAATTCATGCCTTATAGCTGTCAAATTTTATTTCAGGGCTTGAGTTTATTGACACCATTATCAAATAACTAAAAATTTATTGTAACAATTCTGCAACAATTTTGTTCTCTGAAAATGATAAGTACTTTAAAGGTGATAAATATATGAAGTTGAAATATTTTACTAAAAATGGGAATGTTTAAAAATAAAGAGTGTGTATTGAACATATTAAGACTGATCTTATGATTTAGATCCCTTAACTAAAGGCCTACATCAAAAGATATTTTAAAAACATGTTCAAAGAATGGTCTTTGGTTATATTGATGATTGTTTTTAATAATTTGTAACACTTTTGAACTTAACAAAATTTTTGATTGATAATTTTCTTATTTATTATGATTGTGTACATTTAACTGTTATTAAATAAAAAATAAAAGTGCCTATGACATATTAATATGAACCTTTATAGTATTTATATATCACTTATATTACTTGACTTGATAAATTACTAGTGCAGTATATGGAAAGAAGTATATATATGGAATGTTGAAGTATATGACTGCCATAACCTACATTATTTGATTTGTTATGTTGAGATAAATTATGAAGATACTAAGAGTTTTGTTTATGCACATTTAATGTTTACATTATTAAAATAAAGTTTGAAGTATCAAGTTAAATGAGAAAATGTTAAAATGTGACATGATTATTGATCATATTCTATATATATCAATAATAATATTAATATACTTAAGGATTCCTATTTGGTATATATTTTCTATTTAATAGTAAAAAAATCTCAATTGTTTATTTATTTACTTGATGAACGTATCAAATTAAAAGTTATAGAGATATAAATTGATAATCT
>JANPWT010000001.1:16908582-16938689 GCA_024678245.1 Erythroxylum densum
GAGCGATATCGAGGCCGAGCGATCCAAGATCGTGTCTTGGCATCGCCTGATTCCAAGATCTCGTCTTCGCAACCTGGCCGAGCGATGTCGAGGCCGCTTGGCAACCTGGCCAAGCGATGTCGAGGCCGAGCGATCCAAGATCCTATCTTGGGATCGCCTGGTTCCAAGATCTCGTCTTGGCAACCTGGGCGAGCGATGTCGAGGCCGAGCGATCCAAGATCCTGTCTTGGCATTGCCTGCTTCCAAGATCTCGTCTTGGCAACCTGACCGAGCGATGTCGATGCTGAGCAATCCAAGATCCTGTCTTGGCATCGCTTGGTTCCAAGATCCAGTCTTGGCAACCTGGCCGAGCGATCCAAGATCGTGTCTTGGCATCGCCTAATTCTAAGATCTTGTCTTGGCAACCTGGCCGAGCGATGTCGAGGCCGAGCGATCCAAGATCGTGTCTTGGCATCGCCTGATTCCAAGATCTCGTCTTCACAACCTGGCCGAGCGATGTCGAGGTCGAGCGATCCAAGATCCTGTCTTGGCATCGCTTGGTTTCAAGATCCCGTCTTGGCAACCTGGCCGAGCGATGTAGAGGCCGAGCGATCCAAGATCGTGTCTTGGCATCGCCTAATTCTAAGATCTCGTCTTGGCAACCTGGCCGAGCGATCCAAGATCGTGTCTTGGCATCGCCTGATTCCAAGATCTCTTCTTCGCAACCTGGCCGAGCGATGTCGAGGCCGAGCGATCTAAGATCCTATCTTGGCATGAGATTGGTCGATTCTGTGTTGGTGATACCTGCAAAACAATAAAGGCACGCCGGGGGTTGATTTCCAGTAGGCCCCTCCGACGCTCAAGTCAGTTTTTGTGAGAGCTTTTTTGTAACTGGTGAGTAGTGAAAAGTAGGGTTATGGGAATCGTACCTTTTCATGATGAGGTAATGAATTTATATTATTGTTATCTGAGGGAATTAGGTCAATCCCCAAGACATGGGATGATCGGCCAATGTGCCGTTCTGCGTCTGGGTTTGGGCCTAGCACGACCGGCCCAACCAATTATAAATATATATTAATTAATGTTTAAAATAAACGATTTGATGAAATTACAAAATTAAGTCAAACAACACGTTAGGATGACCCATAGTTTTAGGATTCGAACTATATGCAACAATTTTCAATAAAAATTATTATTCAAATTAGAATTGCAATATTTTCATTCTAATGTAGAATTGCAATTTCTGTACCATTAAATGAAGTGATAAACAGTCATGTTATGTATTTAAAATGATTTTCATGTGCACTAAAATCAGACTAGGAACATTTATATTTATCCAACTTTAAATTTTATTTTTTAAGAAAATGAATCGATTCACTATATTAGTACTCCTCTTATATATATATATATATATAGTAAAGACTAGTTTAACTTACTCGAAAGGAAAACATTAAGAGAGCAACATCAATATCACAGATCGAGCACTTTAAGTAGGTCCATATTAAGATATTTGCTACACAGAAAGAACTGAGTCTATGATACACAAGAGTGGGCAAATTAATCTTCCAAGAAACCCAACTTATTTCCTAGATTAGTTACTCAAACCAAAAGGGTACGACTTTCTTTCTCGATAGCATTTCTTGAGGATGTGGAATAGCTCCAAGGAGCAAATTTCACGAGTCAGGCATGTGATTGAACGTCTTGTCATGCCTTCTCTTTCTGAAACAGGAATATGGAGTTCAGGACAAAAGTGGCCGGTTTTTAAGTTTGTGTTTTTTTGTTCAGTTGAGACAAAATGATCCATGGTAAGTTTCGAGAACTGCTACTAAATCCTTGAAACTGGATGCTATTTGAGTAGAGGAATACTACAAATGCTACAAGACCTGTTTTTCAGCTATCTCTGTTCTGATGAAATCAGGTTAGGAAAATTTGTGTCAAGAAACTGTTTCAGATCTCTGTAAGTCTCATCCTTTTTTTCAGCTATCTCCAATAATTTTAAAATGTTGAAAAATTTCCTGAACTGATTTATATTAAGTATGGAATTAGTTATAACAAACTTTTTTAGGAATATGCGAAGTTGGTATCTTCTGCTAACAAGTGGTTCCATCCTTGGAAAGAGTTTCCAGTCAACGACAATCCCCGTCCTGTTGCGCCACAATAATGCGGCAACGAAGTTTGCGCTTATTATAATTTAGAAGAATAAGTAAATTTGATTATGGGAATTATTAATATAGTGACACTCAAATAGTTTTGTTTTTCCTTGAAATTTTTAAAATAAGCATAAGTCGAGGAGGAGTGTATTGTATTGCTAAAGATTACAGGCAACTTACAATATAAAATTTAGATGCGAGTTGTTGGCAAGTCTGATGATTAAAAAAGTTACAAAGTCTTGGTTTGATTTTTATGAATATAATAGTGAAGACTCGTAAGTCGTAACCATTGACATACCAACGGTAACCGGTACCCGTGGCGCTAGATTCTTTTCCGACGTAATTTTATATATTTTTTAGGCGAATATCAAAGATATGAAGTAGCGAAATAATGGCGAGAATTTAGGTTGGGCTATCATTTTCTGACACAAGTGTCGGTGACGGGACTGTGTCGAGGCTCCTAGGTGTTAAAGTGTAACAAGTGCGAGCTTGTGAGTGTGTGTGTTTTATACATCTCTAATGAGGTAGGTTGTCTGCTCTAACCCAGTCTTTGTTAAACTTTCCACTTCATCTACACTTCTCTGAGTCTATTTATTACCTCGCCAAGCTCTAAGCTTTCAACACTGGCCCCTACTGTCACGCCTCACTCAAAGATCAAAACTTTGCTTTGCGAAACCGCTATTTCTCTCTCTTCATTGACGTTTGAGCTGTTTCTTCTTGGTGGGTTCCTAACTTATTTGCTTATATTGATATAGAGAGGAAGCTTGAGGCTGTAAGATAGAAAGCAGGCAAAATGGGTGTGGATTTGAGGCAAGTGGTTGCTGGGATATTAACAGTAACTATGTTCGTGATGCTTGGGGACATGCTCAAGAGAGATTACCTTGAACCCATTGAAGTATGTTCCCTTGTTTGGTATTCTTTTCCATTTTAAGTGCTTAGATCTCGAAAGTCCCTCTTACAATTCAACGTCAGTTTCTGTTTTACCTTTTTTTTTATCCCCCAATTTAAAACCTCAAAGATTACATTCTTATGTGTTATCTATTGCCTGCATTATTGGTTTCTTACGGATAAGATCCCTAAAGTTGCTTTTATTCAATGGCCGTAGCTTTATTAATCTCTCTTCTTTTGAAAGAGGAAGGTAGTCTTATCTAGTTGTCATAATGTATTTGCTTGTGTGATAGGTTAAGATCTTTAAGTAGAATATATTGTTCTAATCAGTCTCTATATTATATTTGCTGTCTTAGCTGAATGAGACATTAGGATGGCTGGTTCAGTTTTTGGATTGAACAAGAGCGAAATAAATGAACTCTTTCCAATCGTTTAGGCTGACCTAGTTACTGGCTATTTTTGCACGATTAAGCCGGATGTAGACTTCATGTTTTGTCCTCATATTTTGCCATCTCCAGTTGGAAAAAGTGTTCTGTGGTTATTATATGGGAACTCATTAAGAAAGTTATTGATTATATTACACTTCCAGTTCTATCATTTCCTTTCCCCCATCTTTTTTTCCCTCTTTATATTCCATTCTTTCCGTTTTATATTTTCGCATTTTTGAATTTATGAAGGAAAAATTTCCAGAAGAAGTAAGGGACCTTGAGTTTCATGGCGGTAAGGTCTCAAAGCAAGGGCTTGCTACATTCTCTAAGACAAGTGATGGGCCTTGGGTGGTGGATGGTGAGCAGCTAAAACCATGTTGGACGAGATCCGATTCTGGTTAGTTCATACATCACCAAAATCTTAGTAATTTAACTCCGTTTCTTGCAAAAGGATGTACCATTTCGCATACTCACTGATGCACCAAGGGTTACAACTTCACTTTACTTACTGTCATTTTTTCTATGCCAACAGATGAGGTAGATAAATCAAAAGGGTATGTAACTTTCTCATTAACTAATGGCCCGGAGTATCATGTGTCACAGGTACTTTTAGCTACCATTTAATCCATCGGAACTTTTAGTTGTTTTTTTATTGCCTTCCATGCTAAATAAACAAAGACTTACTCAGAAACAGTATTATCTTCCTGTTGCAATTCTTTTGGTATACCAGGAGGTTGTTTTATGTTCTTTTTGCTGGCAAAACTTTCTAATGTTGGATAATGTTTGAGTAATCTTTTCCACTTAATTGTGTGTGTTTGAATATAAGCTTATTAACCTAGGAGCTTCATTCTGGGTCTTGATACAGAAATTATTAGAGGAGGAATAGTTCCTGTACTGTTTATCTTTCTTTACTTAGTCTAAGTACTCTTTCAACATGAAAAATCACTAGACGATGCAATGATATTGGACAGTCTGGAGCAACTATTTAGGAGAAGAGAGCAGAAAAGCAGCATAAAGAATTACAAAATTAGGAAAAGGAAAAATGAAAGGAAGCAAGAAATTCAAAAATATGTTAGTCAATATTAATGTTCTAACATGGAAACTGGATTTATAATAGTTTAGGACCAAAAACCATACAAACATATATAGCTTATGCCTAGGTGTATTCGGCCAAATTTCTTATTAGGTGGTCTTGCATCATGCAACTGGTTGGTTCTTTACTGATTTCTAAAGTTTGTTAATGTTAGATCTGTTCTTTGTGTTCATCTTTAGATGCTCACACGACATTGTACAAGCCTGTCGTTGGCTGTATTATGATTATGCCATCATTTATTAAATCTATGTAGTTGCCTTTCCATTTGACCTTTCACTATAAACTTATGATCAGCTTTATAGGTTATGTTATGCTTTAAGTAATTAATATAACTGATCCATACAACTCAAATTCTTGACATGTACAGGGATTGTGTTGGTTTGAGACATATTTGACTTTCTCTCCTTCCCAAGATTTCTCCTATATTTCTCCCATTTCATCCATTCTTCACCTGTTCCTCACTTTTTCCTAGTCTATCTTTTCAATTGCTATGGACTTACCTCATTCCCCTTCGTTCTTGTATTTTACTGCTCTGTTCCTCTACTTCATACTTGTGCTCCATCAACATTTGTAATAATTGTCTTTTCTTTCAACTTTGGATAAAACAATTGTATTGCATTTGTCTTTCATTGGTAGTCCGTATGTCTAAATTTGTGACCCTTTGATGTATTGATGATAGTGATGAAAAGAGAATAAAGTTTATAAAAGAAATAAAAGAGAGAAAGTCATTCAGACACAAACTTTGATTTGGTGGAATGAAGAGTGAGAATTGAGGTGATAGCAAGGCAACAAGGGTTGAGATTTAGTTCATACTATTTTTCTTATTAGATAGGGAGTAATAATATGTAAATATATTGTCATAGTTTATTTAGGACTTAGCTTATTTAAGAATAAAGAATCCTTATTAAAGAATGATTTCTATTTTGGATATTTTAGTTAGGAATCCCTTTTGTACTAGATTAAAGGTTTGTATATCAACTTAAAGAAGTGTTCCTTCATGCATCCAAGTGTTGTATTTTTGGGTTTTGTTGTATCCTTCTGTGGAGTAGAGATGGATCTCGAGAGAATTAAGACTATGCTTGATTGGCCTATCCAAAAGGATGTGCATGTGACACAATGTTTTCATGGCCTAGCGACATTCTTAAGGATTCATAATAAATTGGCCAAATTTAATAGGATCCAAGGATAGCGTGTTTTATATTTTTAGTACCATAATGGTACCTATAACTGATTTATGATGAAGCATTGGTTTACTTGGGCAAAGATAACAACTAAAGCCTCTGAAGAAATCAAGAAACGGATGATTGAATCTTCTGTTTTACTTTCAGATTGTTCAAATTACTTGTGATGAGTCCAATTTGTGAACTAGAGATATACTCAACCAAGAAAGACTCGTAATTGCTTACTTCGATGAGAAGTCAAGTGCAGAAACAACAATATTTGACCTATGATAAGGAATTCTACATAGTAATATATTCTCTTTAGTATTGGCATCATTATATCTTGTATAAGGAATCTATTCTATATTTGGTTAAGAATCTTTTAAAGACTTCAAGTTCTAAAAGAACTTCAACACAAGACACGTCTTATAAAGTGAATTTTTGGACCAACTTAACTTTGTTACTAAACATTGGCAAGAGTTGAGACAACACATATGTTGAGTAGAAAGAACCATTTCCTTAATCCTTGGCAATAAAAATTGTGGAATTTGATCACCTAAAAAGAAAATATATATGAAATTGTGATTTTTGGATAATTTATTCAGAAATTGCACTGGACAAAGGGACAACCACTTCCCTTTTATGATCTATGATGATTAGAGAAAATCAAGTTTGCTTACCCAATATTAGTATAAGGGAATATAAGATTGGGAATTACATGGAGGGGCAGCAGGTCACTTTGGAAGATATAAAACCATGTCAATAGTTAAAGACTGCTCTTTGTAGGCCCTCTTTAAATAAGGACATGCCTAAGTTCATGCAACAATATTAAATATGTTGTTAGCTAATGGAAAGAAGCAAGGATTTGTACTATATGCATAATTGTATTGCGTAAACCATGGTAGGAGGTAAGTATGGATTTTGTCTTAGCATTGCCTAATTTTAAAGAGGTTATGATTTTATTTTGTGGTGGATGATAGGTTTTCTAAGATGAATTATTTCATTCCATGTCTCAAGACTTATGGTCCACATTGCTACTCTTCTTCAAAGAGTTTGTATGTCTCCATAGATTGCCTTTAACCATTATCTTTGATTGCAACGTGAAAATTATAGTTATTTTTGGAGAACTCAGTGAAAGGCATTGAACACTAAGCTTAAGTTTTCAAGTTCTTTTCATCCACAATCCGATGACCAAATACGAGTAGTGAATAGAAGCTTCGACGAGTTGTTGAGATGTTTGGTGGGGATATTGTGAACAATTGGGACCTAATTCTTCTTACATTTGCATAGAGTAGTTCTATAAATAGGTCAACTTGTAAGAATTCTTTTGAGATAAATTTTGAAGTTCAACCAAGGAAGCCTATTGATTTGATTCCTTTACCACAAACAATAAGAGTTGGTATGGAAGCTAAAGGTTTTGCCCAACATAAGAGAGATATCTTTGATGAGGTATAACAAAAGATAACAACCAACAACTTGACTTGTAAAGAATGTATTGATCAAGCTTGTTGTTTGGTCTAATGAAATGAAGGGGATATGATGATAGTAAGGATTCGTCTAGAGCATTTTCTAACAGACAAATATAAGAAACTTTATTCAAGAAGTGATGGACCTTACAAGACCTATAAAAAGATTAGTGTTAATGCTTATGTTTTGGAATTACCAAGTGATATAGGAACTAGCCCTATTTTCAATGTTGTAGACTTAACTATGTATCATAGATGTGATGTTACACATTCTCTGATTGCAGCTGTGAAAATTCCAAGCATTCTCTTCTCCAATAGGAGAAAGAGGATGTTCTTGATGAATAATTATGGCTACAACAGCTAGTGGATATTGACAATTTCTTGTCAATTGGAAAAGAGGATCAATTTTTGATAGCATTTGAGTTTTATAATCTAAATTTACGAAGTTGAATCCAAACTTGATTAGTATTTGTCACATTCTATGTTGAGGAAGGCTTTAAAATATTCAGGGAGAATTGATGCAAAAGAGATTAATAGTTTATAAAATAACTACAAGAGGACAAATCACTCAACCACAGACTTTAATTTGGTGAAATGAAGTGTAGGAGTTGAGGTGATGAGAAGGACTGAAATTTACTTTATGCTAAGTTTTCCTTATTAGATATGGAGTAATTATATGTTAGCAGGGACGGATCCACAATGGGAGCAAGTGGGGGCACTTCCCCCCGCTGCCTCCAAAAGATTTCATATAAAAATTTTATTATTTTAAGTTTTTATCCTATAAAAAAATAAAATTTTGCTCCCATTAAAATTTTGCCCCCACTCAAAATTTTTTTTGGATCCGTCCCTGTGATAGGTATATTGTTTTGGCTTAAACTTATTTAAGAATAATTTTTTTTATTAGATTCGATTCTATTTTGGATATTTTAGTTGGGAATCTCTTTTCTATTAAGGGTTCCAAGCACTTTTTTATATTTACGTATAATCAGTCCTTTAATAAAGTAAATTTTCTCTACAAACTTGAGCTTTCAGTTAGAAAGTGTGATTCTTAGCTTTAGGAGTGATTCTTAATTCCTTGCCTTCTATTGCTTGTTTTACGCACTAAAATTCCAATACTTTTAGCCTGAGTTTCTAGCCATTAAAAGCTTAAAATTTCAGTCATATCAAACTTGAAATTCAAGCAGCCAAATTCTTTAAGTTTTGTGAGTTCTACCTACTAGTTTAACATATGTTCTATTTGTCCTACATTAATTAGCCTTCCTCTCAAGCTATAATGTCTGAACTGACACCATGCTGCTCTTGTTCGTATGTGCTTCAGTAATTGATTGGAAGTTTGCCTTGCTTTTAGAAAATGTCGTAGTTTCTCTATAGCTGTCGCTCGATGAGCGGTCTAAATTGACTCTCTCACTTTAATGGCTATTATTTGTTCTTTGTATTGCATTGAGAGGCTTTTGGTTAATTACTAGTTCATTTTTGATTCATTTCCATGCTTACCTAATTGGAAAGTCTTGTTTCTTGTTCGTTGTCTAATCTAGTTTCTGTTGACTGCATTCTGTAGATTGCCGATGCAGTGGTAGTAGCACAACATCTAGGGGCAACTCTCGTGCTCCCGGACATAAGAGGAACCAGGCCAGGTGATGAGAGGTACATGCTCTGCTCTCACTAGCGTTTACTAATTGATCTTCTTTGTTGATACATTTTTGAAGACTAACATCAGTGTCCATGTTCCTTCTCTTGTCTTTTGGATTAGTTGGTTTCTCTATGGTTACAATACTTGCTTTTCTGCTTCTGCATCAAAGAATCCATCCTCTCTCTTTTATCATACTACTGCTGCAATTTTTATTGCGTCTTTTGCCTCTTCCTTGACTTCATTCCTATCAGACAAAAAAATGTGCGAGTTTGTTGTGACTTCTAACATCTATATCTTTCCATTGGCTTAAAGAAATATATGGAATGATTATTCAACAACTTATTTTTCGGAAATATTTAGATATATTATCATTTTGTGACTGAGGAATACATTTCATTTATTGACGTTTTATTTACTCTCAAAGGCTTGCCAGCAAGATTTAACCATCCTTATAGTGCATACCTATATTGGCAGTCCTGAACCAGCCAGCACAAGCACTTTTTAGTAATACTCTTGACAAATAAATGATCGAGGAAACCTAAAATAGTCTAATTCAAGTTTGGATCAACTATTAGTTTGATATGAAGTTTTTTTGTAGATACTAACATAACTGAAAATTTCAGGAAGTTTGAAGAAATATACGATGTTGGGAAATTTGTCAGAAGCCTGGATGGTTCAGTGAAAGTAATTAAAGATCTTCCTGATGACATATCAATTAGAAGTTTTTCTGTTGTCAGGGTCCCCAATCGAGTAACAGAAGATTACATTGTAGAACAAATTGAACCAATATTTAGAACAAAGGGTAACATCAGACTGGCGACTTATTTCCCCTCGGTAAATATGAGGAAGACCATACAAACTAGTGGTAGCGAATCAGTTTTATGTTTGGCAATGTATGGAGCTTTAGAGTTGCAGCCAGAGGTTAATGAAGTGGTTGCCTCAATGGTTGAGCGGCTAAAAACATTGGGTCGTAAGTCTGATGGTCGTTTTGTGGCTGTTGACTTGAGAGTTGAGATGCTAGAAAAGAAGGGCTGCCACCTAACTGGGGCAAGTCGAGCAAAAAATTGTTATAATGCACAGGAGATTGCTATATTTTTGAGGAAGATTGGGTTTGACAAGGATACCACGGTCTACGTGACTCAGTCTAGGTGGGATGACAACCTTGACGTTCTGAAAGATATATTCCCCAAAACTTACACAAAGGTAAAGCATCATTTCTTTTAACCATTCCTTGTGGTTATTATTCAACTGGTTATTTGTAATGTTTTGATGAAGTTTGATATGTGATTAGTAAATGGATCTTGAGATGATTTTTCTAATGGAAGAATCCAGGGGATTATATGAATCTGCTATGATCACTAGCTGAATTGTCTATTTGAAAACCTTTCGGTTTTCCTAATAACCGTGAAGCTAACAAAGTGTTTATTGCAGGAGAGCATAATATCTGCAGATAAGAAGTCAAAGTTCCTGGAGTCGGAAGATTCGGAGATTGAAAAGGTTATTGATTTCTACCTTTGTTCTCAAAGTGATGTCTTTGTACCAGCCATCTCAGGTTTATTCTATGCCAATGTTGCTGGTAAGAGAATAGCATCTGGTAAGACCCAGATACTTGTCCCAGCTGAAATTCCAGGTTCCTCCGCTCCTGTCACCGATCATTTTTCACCCTACATCTTGAAGCAAAACCACATGGCATATTCGTGTTTTTGCTCCTAATCTGTACGGAATCAGAATCGTGAGGAAGAACAAGACCTTCTAATTCAAAGTTTCAAGAGTCCGCAGCTGTTTTTGTAAAGAAACTATGGTTGAGATAGAAGTACGTTAGTATGGGGCACAAAAGCCAAGTAGTATTGAATATTTCCCACTCTATGGTGAGTCCTTAAGATTGCATAAGAAGCGTAAAGTAGGCTTCATGTCGAAGAATTTGTGTTTTAGTCTTGTTTTTGTTTTTCTTATATTAATTTTGTTTTGTGGAAACCGAGTGACATTTTATAGTGATTTCGTAATTGTATGATTGATGAATGTCTTAAAGACAGTTGAACTTCTGTGAGATTCTGTTGTGTGAAAAGATTATTCATTTTTTTAAATTTATTTTGGTCATTGTACCCACCCACCATTCGAAGCCCTTAGTGGAGAAAGTTGCTGTATGGCATGGGTACTTTGATAACTCTCGGGGACAGCCGTGTCTGTGTATGCCCATAGCAGAATTGAAGTTTTGGCGTTGCCTAAAGTGTTTGTTTTCCAATGATAAGTCATTTCCTTCCTACCCTCTCTCTGGGTTGCTAAGGTCGACCAAAGCTTAAAGATGCACGTAAAGTATGACACTGGATGCCCACTTTTTGGAGGGGAATTATGAACCTTGAGTATGCGTGCTCTGACAAGTCAATCAATCATTCGTGCGATGCGTCAGCTTAATTTTCATCATATTTCACGTGGGCAGTACTTCAAACCTGGTGATACGCCAGTTGAATATTTAAGGTGAAGTTAGCAGTGAAAGTTCTGCGATGAAATCAACCGTGGAAAGCAAATGTTACAGTGAAAAGAAAAAAAACCCAGAAAGACTCAAAAGGTGAACGATAATTAAGTTTCATTGGAGGAGATGGTAGAGAATTTAATGACAATGAAAGTTGAGAAACATTATTCGTATAACCAAGTTATTTATCTCATCAGTACTAAGTCTGGAAACTCCATCCAATTATGCAAGTGATCTATCTACCTCGAGATTTGAAACAGCTGGCCATGTTTGATCCGGACCAGAGGAGTTATTAGAATAAACAAGTTGATGTTCACAAGTAGTTAGGAAACCACCGAAGCGTATCAATTTCTGTTATGACTTGATGGATATATTAACTTACTCTAAATGCAACTCTTTTTCTAAATACGTATGAAGTACACAAGAGACGAAAAATATTAGGAGTTAGAATCAATTGTTCTCGAATGATTTTTTCTTTGTTTCCAAGAATGAGATACGTATTTCAATTACAGATTTGTAGAAGGTTTAAAATAACTTCTTTCGGTATTTCAATTATCAATTTGTACTATAAAATTTATAAATTTTGTCAATTTACATTATAAAATTTAATTTTGTTAAGTTTTTATTAGATTTCTATCATAAAATTGTTAACTTGTGATACAGGACATGATAACTGCATTTTTTGTCCATTATAACAAAAAAAAATTTACAAATATAAAATTAAGATTTGCTTAGGTCACTATAACAAAACTAACTTTTAGCTATGTTTTTTTGTGACGATTTTCAACTTTTAAAAATCGTTACCAAAAGTCTAGTTTTTCACAACGTTTTGCAGAATTGTCGCTAAAGGCATGCCTTTGGTGACGATTTATGTGATTCGTCACAGAAGATGCAACCTTTTGCAACAGTTTAACAATTTCATCGCCAAATGTCGAGCATTTTGTGATAACTACCATAACCAATTTTTTGCGACAAATTCTTTAAATTGTCATCAAAAGTTGAAATAATTACAATTTTGAGCTAATGCATTCAAACTCTATAAAATTGTTTAAATCTATGGATTTATACATAAATGATTAATGATGTCTATTGTACATAGTACAACTCTATTAATACAAATATTTCATGAAAATAGAAAGAAGCATTTAAAAATTGTAAATTGTTTTCAAAAATATTGTTGAAAAACACATGATAGGTAATTTAAATTTTGAAAACTAAATATTTTTAGATATAAAAAGATAAACACACCTAAAATTTTAATGTTAATAAGATCAAAATATTATAAATTTCTTTTGGAGATTCGTTAAAGATTCAAATTCGTGAAAAAGTACAATTCTAATTTCTTCAAGAGATGGAAGCCATAGACTTATTAATGATGTCTATTATATGCCTAAATTGTAAAGTAATATTTTAAGTTTGGAGCAACTTCTTGAAAAAGGATATGAAATCCACATGAAAGATTGTTGTCTTTGGCTTAGAGATCAACATGCTCAATTGATTGCTAAGGTGTTTATGTCGAAGAATAGAATGTTTATATTAAATATCAAGACAATCGAAACAACACGTTTAAAGGTGCATGTGAAAGATGAAGCATGGTGTTGGCATATGAGATTTGGATACTTGAATTTTGACGCACTCAATGCATTGGGAGATAAATACGTAGTAAAAGGAATTCCCTTCATCAACCACCCACATCATTTATGTGAAGCATGTTTACTTGGCAAGCATTGAAGAAGGATTTTTCTAAGAAAAAGTAGTCACAAGAGCAACTACACCATGTCAACTTATTCATACTGACTTGTGTGGACTAATTAAGTCATTATCAATGGGTAAAATTAGATACTTCTTACTTTTCATTAATAATTATAATGGAAAAACATGGGTTTATTTCTTAAAGCAGAAATCACAAGCATTTGAAGCATTTAAGAAGTTCAAGAAACTTGTGGAGAATGAAGTGGCTATACAATTAAAGCCCTAAGGTCTGATAGAGGAGGCGAGTTCACATCTAAGGAGATTCTTGATTTCTGTGACATACATGGAATCCACCGTTCATTAACAATCCCAAGATTGCCCCAACAAAATGGAGTAGTTGAAAGGAAGAATAGAACAATTCTTAACATGTCTCGATGTATGTTGAAGGTCAAAAATATGCCTAAAGAATTATGGGCCGAAGTTGTTTCTTGTGTAGTTTATCTGTCAAATTGGTCTCCAACAAGAAATGTCAAAGATCAAACTCCATAACAAGCATGGAATGGAATAAGGCCCAGTGTTGCTCTTCTAAGAGTTTTTGGGAGCATAGCATATGCTCATGTGCCACAACAAGAAAGATCCAAACTCGATAATTGAAGTGTTAAGCATGTATTCATTGTCTATGATAAAATTCTAAAGGCTACCGATTGTACAGTCCAAGTAATGAAAGGATTGTTGTAAGTAGAGATGTCGAATTTGATTAAGAAGCAACATGGGATTGGCAAACACAAAAAGAATGCACTTATGATTTTTTTTCCCCATACTTTGAAGATGAAGAGCAAGAAACCACAACAAATATTCAAGAGACAACTCCACCTGCTTCTCCAAATACGTCTCATTCTTCTTCATCCATGCAAGGAGAAAGTTCAAATGATGGAGCACAAAAATAAGGAGTATTTATGATATTTATGAACAAACAGAAGAAATCAGTGATGTTGATGTAAGTAATTTATTTTGTCTTCTTGCAGATAGTGAACCTTTAAATTTTAGGGAGGTCGTGAAAGACAAAAGATAGAAACAAGGCTTGGAGGAGGAGATCAAGGCAATAGAGAAAGACAATACTTGGGAATTATCAACTCTTCCTAAAGGTCATGAAGCTATTAGAGTCAAATTGGTCTACAAGATAAAAAAGAATATTAGTGGAGATGTAGAGAAATATAGAACAAGGCTCGTTGCTAAAGGCTGCAAACAAAAGAATGAAGTGGAGCTCAAGCATGTGAGGACTAATGATCAAGTTGTGGATTTTTTGACGAAAACACTCAAATTTAAAGTTTTTCAACATTTGAGGACAAGACTTAAAGTACGAAAGAAAATTTCAAATTAAGGAGGAGTGTTGAAGAGTAATTTGAAAGTTGATTTAGAAACATGAATATTTAAAATCTAAATATATTGATGTTTAAGTTCATTGTTAGGAGTTAATTATGTTTTACGTAATTAAATATTGGTCCAGTATGGTTTTGACTTCATGTATGATTTATTTATTTGAATTCATATACTTAAATATGAAGAGTCATTTTTTACCTATAAATACCTCTTTGTACTTGAACTAAATTCATTCAAGTGAAATATAATCTTTTCTTCTAAACAATTCTCTCCTCTCTAAACCTACTCACTTCTTAACATCCATAAATAATCAGAAGCCAAAAATCTAGGATATCACAATATTGATACGGGATTAAGGGGAACAGATATTAAAAAGAGAGAAATGGTAGTGTCAATAGGAGGAAAAATGAGATGAGAAGATTAAAACGGTGGCATACGGAAAATGTCTACGGATGCAGTGTCATTTCAGTAATTGAAAGAAGAGATGAGAATTAGGAAGCGATGCGTAGACAATGGGGATGTGCTGTAAACCAACGACTAGAATAGTTGTTATTAACTACTTGTAACGAGCTCAACAGAATAACTCTAAACTTAATATTTTCTTCTTCAATTTGCTCTCTCTAACTCTAATCTTCTTTCTATTCTTACTATACTCGTAACAACTGTCAAGACGCTAATTGATTTCTAAATTGTCTTTCGCAAAACTAAATCTAAAATAACCCTATCATTTTGTTATTTGGACTTGCATGCATGCTGATGAGATGCTGGAGAGCATTTTATACATAAGAAAAGGCAGATTGCAGTTGCATTGTCATCCAAAGAAGTTGACATAGTCAGCCTTGCATGAGTCATTTTACCAACTTTTGTCAAGGTTGCTTCCTCGAGAATTCAAGATAATCCAAGCTGCTGAAAGATAATTCAGTTATTTCAAGTCTTCTATGGATTTTTCAAGTTTCTCAAATGAAAATTGATGGCTTTAATAAGATTTGCAGGTGGCATCATATATAGGCTGTTGAAGTCGGAAGCAATAAAATAGCAACTGCTGAAGTACTTCTGACCTCAACAGCTTCCATAATTAATTCAGGTTTTTCTGTTATTTATCGACTTAAAATGAACTTTTTAAGGCTTTGAATCTGATGGAGTTGCGAATTGAAGGCTGCAACCCTGACAGAAGCAAGATTGCGGCGTACCAGAAGCATGAACATTAGCGTTTTGAAGCTGTCAGCTTGGTTACTTACTTTGGCACAGACGCATCTCCAGCCTTTTTCTTTCTACGCTTTACGAATAATGTATTTCACTTCAAATGTAACTTGTTTAGGTGCTATTCAGTCCATTATGATCAATATAACAATTGGTTTTTAGTTGGCTTATTCATCGTAGTGGACTTAGTTGTAAACTACATCCTTCTCTTCCTCTTGGTTTTCTTCTATTTTTAGTCCATATTTTCAACTTCAATCATGGGTATATAAACTCCTCCCGCTGGTTAAACTTGCTTGCTTCGACTCTATTTTTCTCTTTCTCGGTTACACTTGTTTCTGTTTTGAGCTTTAGCTTAAAACTCTACATTAGCTGCATTTTTGACAGACATATATTTTTTTATCTTGAGTACTTCGAATCCTAAGTTGAATTTTTCAACTTCGATATGGCTTAGTCATTCACCTAACATACGGAAAGGTATGTACACATCAGTTTGTTGAGAGCAAGAAATTAATTAAGATGACTGCGACACTGGCACGTCTATAAATGTGATGACCACACTGAAGATTTGTCTTAATATCCATTTATTCTGACCATATAATCCTACTTCCACAATGAAAAGATTGATGTGGATAGCTTACCTGTTCTATTAGCATTTTGGTTTTCATCTTTGTATATGATGCTCTACTGCACTGGAAGAATAACTCCTTTAACTGAATTAATTATGCTGATTCTAGATTGGTTTCCTTTTCATTAATTGGAGTGTCGTACATTTAAATGACGATTAGGCAGAGTGTACTTTGTACATGTTGAACAATCATAGCGTTAATCATGACGTAGTCAATAACGATACTCTGTACTTGAGCTTCTTCAAAATTTGTTCAAGTTTGTGATAAACTTTACACAGTTTATTGGAAGCTTGGGAATGCAGCTGAACGGTAGTATCTCAGGGTTTTAACCTTTGCCATCCGTTCTTGTTCTTGGTTATGAGAACAAATGACTTTGTTAAAGGTTATCATCTTCTTTTTATCATTATTTCAAATTCCATAATGCTGAATTCCTTTCCATTGTTGCTTTAATTGAATGGTAGACAACTGTAATAATGTTTGATGTCCAATTTAATGGCCTGAAATTTGCTTCAGATGATATATAATGCTGAGTTGGTAAGCGTTTGATGACTATTAATATTGCCATCACAATCATGTCATATCCTTTTTTCATAGTAAGAATTTAAATTTTATTTTATTATTTTAAATTAATAAAATTTTGATTATTACTTATATAAAAATTTGCTAAATATTTATTAAGTTAATTTAATTCACATGGAGTATTATTGATTTTGTATATATTGCTATGTCTATATAAATATTGTAGGTGCACATGGTAATAATAAAATTTGGCACAAATTTAATAGATGCTCCTTTCTAGAGTTTTTAATATTATAATTTTTTAATAACAATAGAAGTAATTTTTAAAATGGTATTGAAAAATCGGGTCTTATATGTTTCTAATTTGCATAAAGGTATACAAAATCAATACGAATTTATAAGTTTAATCTGATTTCAGTTGATATAAATAAATTCTTTTGGTTTCTGTTTAAATTTTCAAGGTATCCAGAGTTTAGAGCCAGTGAGGATTTTGTTTCTTTGACTAGAAGTGGATTAGTAAAATGTTCCAAGTGAGTCTGAACATCATCAGAAACAGTAAATAAAGTAAGTAAATTCATGTGGTTTGGAGGCAATGGAGACCACTGAAAAAGTGAAAAACTAAATCATGGATCATTCAGTACACAGTTGGTTGGCCGGTGGGTTGGAGGGGAGAGTGACTTGTCGGTTCTCACTCATTAAAAGTTGTTGTTCATGTCACTCAATAAACAGTCTTTGAATTATGTGGCTTATAGTTTTAACTATGAAGCTGTAGTCTCTAAAGAAAAAGTAATCTGACTTCCTTTCATGACCATCCTTGATTCAAAAGGTGGAACGTCCACTTTAAGCGCCTCCACACTTCGGCTCGATATTGTGTGAGGGAGATAAATTACGGTTTGATCTCAGTCAGCTTCTCAGAAAGGTGACTCAATGTTCGGTGAGCACAAGGAGTCACCACATTGTATGAGCTCCCATACTGCCGCTGCCGAGACTCAAACTCAAGACCTTGGATTCACTTTCATTCCCAATGACCAACTGGACTTCCCGTGCGGCATTTCATGACCATCCTGTTTGCCTGATTTTCCAATGCTGGGGAGCTGTTACTGAGAACTACGTACCAAAAGTAAAGCTGAGCGGAATGTGCTAATTAAATAGAGTCTCTCTGCAGTAGGAGTCAAGAGAGACCATACCCTGTATAAATATCTTTGTTCTTTTTTTTTTTCCCCTCGAATGAAAGGTAAACTGGAAGCCAAACTATATTGTCTGCCTTAGTTAAGGATCTTCTCAGGATAAGGCCGATTCTGGTACATTAGCTTCTATTAATTTATTTTCGTGGTTTGCATCTATATAAGTAAAGATTACTGCAAATACTTTTGGATTTTGGTTGTAGGAAGCTGACATATAGTTGCTGCAGACCTGCAGGAAAATTTACTATTGTTTTCATTAAATGTAGTTCTATACAATTGACTGGGCAAATAATTTCATTAAAATATATATGTAACTTATTAATTATGATACATTTAATAATTTGACTAACGTGTGTTTGAGTTGCTACCATCTCAAATTCTTTAATCGTCTTCTTCATCACAGGTCTGCTTAAGCATGTAATCCTGGTGGCAATGGCTTGATTTTGTTTTAAGTCCCAAAGCTTTGAAGAGTATTGAGAATATTAATGTTTCAGTTTTATATAATATCATAAAAGGAAGGAAAATTATATTATTGTTACTTTGCGTTAAGAAAGTTCTCCACTTCCCCTTTCAGATGCGATTTCGGCAATCGTCATAAAAAATTTCAGGTTTGCTTCATGGGAATGTAATGCTTAGTGCCTCCTTACATGTTTTAGCATAGTATTGAAAGATGGAGGGAATATTACGTTACTTGGCTGTGTATGAAACTTTATGGAAAAAATCAAATTGGTATTACACTTAAAGAGCCTGCTGCTGTATTGTCTTCATTGCATAGGGCACTAAGGAAATTAGTGTGACTTTGGAATGAGGCAAGACCTCTGAAGAAAGTTGGAATAAAAAGAAGAGAAAAGGTGCCCACTATCCACTAGGCTGGTCGAATATCGATTGGTTAGCTGGTTGGTTGAAGAGAAAGAAGAGTTCTTGGCTCTAACACATGACTAAATAAAGTTTGTCTAATTGACTGAAACTGACATCAGTTCATTTTGAACATTTTATTTATATTACCTTTTTCCTTTAAAGAATGAAAAGAACAGACCCACTGGCCATCATTTTCTTTGTAAGAAAATTTTTAATTTAATCTGAGTTTTATCTTCTTATTAACTTGTTTTTTACTTTTGAGAAGAATATATATATGCTTGTAAGTGGGATCTGGGGAGACTTGTGAGCAGGTCCACGTATAGCAGCACTTTGGTGCAATGGAGTCGTTGAATAATTATGTCTCGATGTCCCACCATATTCCTTATCATGTCAAGCATCGAAAAGTCTTGAGCATTATAGATTCTCTTTTCTTGTTTTTTTTTTCTTACAAAGGATAATAAAACAAACAAACCTCACACAATTCAAACTATAAACACAAGCTTCTTGCTTGTCTCGGTGGATGAGCTCCGTAATGACCGTCAGAGGCTCATGAAGTATATGCAAGCCTGAGCTTGATAAAATTACTAAAGAAGCTACGCTATCGGCCCACTGGTTTTCTGCACGGTATATATACTGAAAATGCACCTCTCATGTTCAATGGATTAAACCACGGGTACTTGCTACCGAAAAATTATCTTTAGACAAAACTATATTAGAAGAGGAAAGAATATTAATCACCTCTAATAATCCACTTCAACGACAGCGCATCGATATCCAAGCGTCCATGTTTGTGTAAGGTCCGAGTGGACTCTCCAGAGTTCGACAGCTAGTGGCGAATCCCTTCCAATGTTCTATAGAAATCCACCACACCACTGTCCGTGGTAGTCCCTAATTAATCCTCCAGCAGTAACAACATTAGATCCTTGTTTAATCGCTCCATCTGTATTTAATTTGACTCAATCTTCCGTCGGTTTGGTTCAACCAACTAAATTGCCCACGAGCAAACCCTATGTCTTAAACATGCAACTTTCCATAACTCTTGCCCTGACCATCCAATTAATCAATGTAATCCATAACGGCTTTAGTACCTTCTTCCAGCCAAACAAATTCGGCTTTAAAAAGGCTTTTGTTTCTCCATTGCCATAAAAACCAACATGCAACTCCATATATTGTAACCCAATCAACTTACTTTACTTGTGGTGCTTCATAAGGTTGGATTTTACCCACATCCTCTCATTTTGTTGAAAAAATTCCGTATCAACCACCTCAGAGGGGAATTTACACCAGAAGGCTTTTACTCTCAGACAATCCCATAAAACATGCAATGTTGACTCTTCTTACCCACAGAAGTGACAACTGCTATCTATTGTGATATGCCGAGCTACTCGCTGTTGATTGGTCGGTAGTTTTCTCTTAGCCAGTAACCAAAGGAAGGTCCTAATACGTTGGGGCCTAACCCATTTCCAGATTAACTCCCATAGTCTATTATTAACATCCTTGTTACTAACTTTGATTAAGTCATAAGTTGACGCCGCTGCGAACCTCCCATGATCAGTATGTCCCCACACTGGCTTATCTTCCTCTATGCCTTTTACATTAGGACGGATCGTTGCAATATCTATACATATTGTGGAAGAAAGATATTGTTTGAACAAATTTCACTGTTAGGTGCTGACTTCATTTGCAAAATCCTCAATTGTAGCAGAAAGAACGCTATCAATAATTGAAGAGCTCATCACGAATATCAATGGTCCCCAACCATTTATTCAATTATCCAGCCAAAGGAAAATACATCTGCCATTACCCAGATTCTATTTTATACCTTGTCGTACAAACCACCAAGTTGCAGATATCCCCCTCCAAATTATCGAAGCCCCTTTCCTATCTAGCGTGTGAGGGATATGATATGTATCTATTCGATATTTTTCCCTTAGGATCTGGACTCATAAAGCTGTGGGTTGAGTAATCAAAGCCCAACCTAACTTTGTCAGTAGTGCATCATTAGAAGAACGAATGTGTTTAATGTGAATGCATTTAATGTTTAGGCTCCTTGCTTTTTTGGGCTGACACATTGTCGCCCATTTAACTAAATGCATTTTCCTATGCTCGTCTGTTGAACCCTATATAAAATCCCTCATGATTCTCTCCAAATCATCGCAAAGTTGCCTCAGAATTCTCACCATTTGCATTGTAAAAATTGGGAGGGACAAAATTACTGATTAGTTTAAAGTTACTCGCCCCACTAGAGACAAAATCCTTGCACACCATCCTGCATGTGCATTTTCTCGAGAAACATTCTTGGAGAAAAAATCCAAACTTTAGCAGTATTAACTTTTTGTCCTGAAGCTTTACAAAATACCTCCAAAGTCATTGCTATCACTTGCGTTTGTGATCCCGTAGCTTCAGTAAACAAAACGAGGTCATCTGCAAAGAAAAGATGGGAGATGTGAGGTCCTGTAGGACTTAGCTTTATCGGTTTCCAAATTCCGTATCCTACCTCCTTCGAAATAAGGTGACCTAGCCTTTCCATATATAGCACAAAAAGATAAGGCAAGATCTAATCGCCTTGCCGAATACCCCTTGAGGGACTGAAGAGATCAGTAAAGGTGTCCTGCCAAGCAACTTGCATAGACACAGTCGTCACACACTTCATAATGACATTGATTAAATTTTCAGGTATCCTAATGTCCGTTAAAGTGTTTTGTATAAAATCCCAGCAAAGTCGGTCGTATGCTTTTCCAAATCTACCTTGATAGCAAAGTACGTTGTCTTCCCCTTTTTCTTTCGCATCGAATGAAGGACCTCCTGGGCGATGATAATATTATCGGTTATTTTCCTTCCAGGTATAAAACTGCATTGATTCGCCTCCACTAGATGATCCAAATGGTTTTTCAATCGATTCACAATAACTTTAGAAATAATCTTGTAAAGCATAGTACAAAGGCCAATTGGTCGAAATTGAGAGATATTATTCGGAGAGGAGATTTTGGGGATCAATACCATAATGGTTTGATTCATATCATTTACCCATCGTTCCAGTCAAAAGACTTCCTGGATATATACGTCACCATTTTTGGCCCTACCTTCCCAATTGATTTTGAAAAAATAATGCATTGAAACCATCGATACTATGGGCTTTATTTGGATTCATGTCAAAAATTGCCTTATTGAAACCGCCCTACCTTACCCAATTGATTTTGAAAAAATAATGCATTGAAACCATCTATACCAGGGGCTTTATTTGGATTCATGTCGAAAACTGTCTTTTTGATTTCGGTTTCATGGATTGGAAGGCTTAAGTCATGAACTCTTTCCTCTGATAGCGAAGGAACGACTCATGAGATCAGAAACCAGTGCATATTCCTATCTTTGTTAGTATAAAGTTGGACAAAAAACATCCTGGATAATAGACATAGTTGCTCTGGATTAGATATCAATGACCCATTGGAAGCAATGAGCCGCTCTGTCTTCATTTTCTTTCTTTCTGATTGAGTGATAGTGTGGTCATATTTGGTATTCCGATCACCATTCGAAATCCATTCATATCTGGCTCTCTAGTGTCAAAAAATTTCCTCCTCACACAGTACCTACATCAATTCCCTACTCAGATTTTCCTTCAAGACTAAGAGTGAATCCAAATTGCCGACCTCTATGGCCCTCTGAATTCCTTCCAACTGTGTTAACGGTCTTTTTTTCATGGAATATATTGCCAAAAACTAACTTATTCCATCTCATAAGGTGGTTGGAGAATTGGGGTAAAGATTTACTCAACATCTCCTCTACTGGTAACCAATGCTCTGCTACCATATCATCAAAACCTGCATGTGTTAGCCAAGCATTTTGGACTCGAAACACTGGAATCCCTCTTATTCTTGGTTAGGGTCTTTGTAAATGAATCAGCATAGGTCTATGATTTGAACCAAGAAAGGGTAAATGATGATTCAACGTTTGAGGAAAATCCTGTAGCCAAGATTTCGAACCAAAAACTCTATCCAGCCTAGCTTGCACCATTCCTCTCCGCCAAGTAAACTTTGATCCAACAAATCCCAAATCATGTAGTCCACTCCCATGCACCCATTCCTTAAATTGTTTATTCACCACCCGCATTGACTTTATTCCACCCCGTTTATATGAGATCTCAATTTTAGCATTAAAATCCTCTCCTACAAGCTAGGGTCTATGAATAGAACATCCTACCCATCTTAAAACTGGCTAGATAATGGTTTGAGAAGAGAATTACGGGCTAGCATAAACTGTTGTAAAATCGAACGAGCAAGAATCATACTTGATGGTGGTATGAATAAATTGGTGATGAGCTATTACTACTAAGATATCAAATTCATCCATCCATAACATCCATATCCCTCCAGAAAAAAGCCTTCGATTTCTACTATAAACGAATAATCAAACCCTAAACTAAGGACTACTTCGTCTGCCCGAGATCTACTAATTCGAGTTTCCATCAAAATTAGGATACCAGTTTTGTAATTATGAATGTAGGTAAGCAATATGACATGGAATCCATATTATGATCAACATACGGAAATTAAAAATGTGAACTGTCTACTTCTACAACTGAGTGTAAGATGTACCTCTGATGTAGGCTTTTTTGTTTCCATCACCCTGTGTTTGTGTTGCAATCTCCTCATTGTTTCCCTTTGGATTTGTGTCTTTCAGCATACTTGACCCTCCTGCTAAATCTGGAGGCTCAGTGGGAGGAAGTGTGGTTAAACCCTACCAACCACCTCAGGGTACTCGATTCCCTCCATCAAATGGAGTCGCTCCTTAACATCTTGCTCTCTGTTCTCAATGACCTGACTATCACAGTCCATTTCAATATGAGAGTTGATTTTAACCACTAGATGTTTATCCAGTGATGTGGGTTGGAGTTGAAGTATAGGGAAAGTATCTGATCCCTTTTCCTGGTGACAACTAGCCTGGGATCGTTCCCCCTGGGTCTGCTTAATTGTGGTTACCAACTTTCCTTGTGAAGCATTCCTCGAATTCCATTTAGGCCCAGAAGACATAAACGTTGTTCCCTGTTGAGATTGCTTTCCTTTGCCAATTAAGTTTGCCAAATTAAATCTTTGTCCAAATCCAACAAAATTACTATTCTGTGGAGTCTCTGTCTATGTTGTAGACTCTTCCCCCATGAATTCCTTCTCTGATAGTATTGAAAACCTCGAGCCTCCTATTTGATGAGCCTCCCTGTTGCTTCCCATATGTTCCTGATGATTCATGGAATTTCATGGAGCCTTCCATTGCACTTGAATCTAGGGTCTATAGTCGTTGGTGTTCATGCCTGTTTGCTTCTTATCTGCTACACCTGATGTACTCCCCTTTCCTATCACTCCTTCGCCTTCACCAAAGATCGGGTTATGAGGTTCAGATTAAGTACGTTGTTGCTATGGACAAACAGAAGAGTCATGACCTACCATTCCACAACTATAACAGATTTGTGGCAGCCCTTTGTAAGCCACCAGTATCATCTCCCCGTCGAGCTCCACGCTTGTATGTAAAGGAGTACTCAAGTTAATATCAACAACGACTTGCGCAAACCTCCCACATTGGGCCTGCAGTGTTGCTTCATCTATCTTAACCGTGTTCCCCACTAGGTTTCCCAGAGCTGTTAGGATCATTGGGTGGTATCGTGCGATGGATAATTCCAGGAACCGAAGCCAAACCATCGCTTTGTTAATTTGTCCTTGCGATGGTCGGAAGTTTGGCATCCATCGTTGAACAGAGAGTGCTTGCCCGAAAACAACCCATGGACCATTTGTTAGAGCCTTAATGTAGTCGTCTTTCTCAATGAACTTTACGAGGAAATAGTCATTTTCTAGATCAACAATCTTCATAGGGCCTCGCGGGTTCCACATCGTCTTCAACCGGGAGCTTAGAAGCCGATATCCAATATTTCGACCCAATAGTTTCATGACGACTGCTTTTTCCCATTGTTTATCTAGTTTTGTCTTAAGGTTGTGAGATAATGTAATGCTCCCCCCTAACTCCCTAGGTAGGTGCATGATATCTCCTTCTTCTATTTCTACTAGTTCTTCGTCAGGCCATACAACGTTCTCAAATGCTATAGTCTCCTTCTTTTCCCCTATCACTGTAGCTCTATAGGACTATTTAGGAAGTGGTGGTGGTTCTTTCTCTCGTTTGTGGGTACATACTTTTTTAGACAGGTGACCTTTTTGATCGAGGGATTCCATGACAATTCCATAATATAAAGATAACGAAACAACATATAAATACAAACTGGAGTTGTTCTTCTTTTTAGAAAGAGAAATTAGAGAGAAATTTTAAGCCAATGACCCCAAATTAACCACAGTTAACACAATATTTGCAAACACCCAAAAAAATGGATCAAATCCAGAAACAACAAGAAACAAGAATCGATTGGGTAAAAATCAAAACAGGTTCGAGAGCGAGAAAACAAGATCGAAATGGAAAGAAAAAAGACTTCAAATGTAAGCCAGATCTGAATCGGCGACAATCGATTTGATTATGTTTACTCTAATAGAACAAAACTCTTCTATCTAGTGATTATTTAGCGACTTGAGTTTTGCATCAAAGTAAACAACAAAATAGTTCTCTATATGGCTTGAGCAAACCTATGCGAGAAAAGATCTAGTTAGAAGAGACCCAGGCGATAGTGCTGAGGAAGAGCTAGGTGCCAACACCGACAACGGCAAGATGAGATCCAAGCAACAAAGGTTCCTTGATAACTTGAGAAATGAAATGGGGTTAACAAAAAGACCTGATCAATCGATCGACCGATCTATCGACTGATCCCTATGAAGGAACGGGACATGAGAGAGGGAGAGAGAGATTAAAAGAAAAGACAGACTCTTTTAAGCATTATTGATTTTAAATACAACTTATTTAAACTAATCAAAGAAGTTAAACATTAAAAAAAAGAAAAAGGAAAGATCATATCCATATCAGATTCCTTTAATCGTTTCTACAACACTTGCATAGTGTTATTCTGACTCTGTAACTGAAAGCAAATAGATTACCATAAAGGTTTGAATAAGTAGTCTATTATTAGTAGTAGTCTTATAAGAATAGACATAAGTTCCTTAAAATTATTTATTTAGAAAAGGTAACCCTAAAACTCTATAGTTTGGTGCTTGTTAGGATCTTGGTGTCCATAATTTTGTATTATTGTAATTATATTTGCATGGAACTGCAATTATAATGATAATCTATAATCGTGATTTTTGTTGGGATTTTAAAGAAAAGAAGATGAATAAGATGGGATAAAATAAAGATTAAACAATACATAACACTCCCATACTTTCATATTATTAAACTTAGTTTCCTTATATAGACAAAATACAAATAACTAAAACAGATTTTTTACCCAACAAATCTAACTTATAAGATAAAATTAAAGATAATCTAAGACTTATTTTAAGATAATCTAAGACCTATTCTAAAAGAATTTTAACAACTATAAAATTTTGAATTAATTTTCAATATTCTCTCTTAATTCAAAATTTCAAGTATGGATCACTTCTCTCCTAATCTTCAGAATATTATGTGAAGCACTTCTCTTCACCAATTAATACACTTCTCATCGTCCCGTTGATGCCCTTCTCATCAACCTGTAATTATTGGAGTACGTCTCTCTAAATACATCTTGGTGCACTTCTCACCAACTTTCCATCATTGAGCACTTCTCTCAACTAATTCAAAAAAAATATTCTTCTACAGTCATTTCATAAGCTCTTATCTGATTGAGTGTTCCCAGATGTGATAATTTTCCTTTCATTTTCTACCCATTGTCACAAGCTAGGACCTTTTAAATGAGTTTTCATCTTAACAGCCTTTACTAGATAATTTTCGTCAATGAAACTTGGGGGTGAGATCATTGTTGAATTGTTGGCAGTCATGGGAACTATAATTTTGTATTCTCTCACTCAATCTCACAGTCCCTCAAAGATCTAAAGCTCTGATACCGTGTTGGGATTTTAGAGAAAAGAAGATGAATAAGATGGGATAAGATAAAGATTAAATAATACGTAACACTCCCATACTTTCTTATTATTAAACTTGGTTGCCTTATATAGACAAATACAAATAATTAAAATAAAATTTTCAGCCAACAAATCCAACTTATAAAATAAAATTAAAGATAATCTAAAACTTATTCTAAAATAATCTAAAATCTATTCTAAAGGAATTTTAACAACTATAAAATTTTGAATTAATTCTCAACAATTTTGTCGTAATTTGGTATCTGTTTACGATTTACCCCGAAGTTAATTATGGCATGCAGTTCAGCTTGCTTGATAGGCCAATTTAGCAATAGTTCTTCTGCAAGAGGCTTGTATCATAATAATAGAGGCATTGATTTCTATATATTATAAAAGAAAAAAGGAAGAGAGAACAAAAAAAGAAGAAGCATTGATTACTTTGATGAACTCCTCAACCAACTTCATCACCCCTCTAGTCAACAAAACATTATAAAATATCTCGCCAAAGATAAACAAAAAGTGGAAGGACAGCGTAAAGAAAGAGGAGAAGATAAAGTAAAAGAGAATTCGCATCAACTCTAACTCTTCCTTTCTTTCTATGCAAGCCCTTTTATTGTTTTTACACCCATTTCTTGGTCCTCTATGAAAGTTTCTGTCACTGCAAACTCCTTCTGTTCATTTCCCTTCTAGCTTCTTCATGCATAGGGAAGCTTTCCCATCGATTTCTTTTAACATTTCTTCGTTGCCAAGGTAGAACTGTTTTAGCTTCTATGTTCTTCATGTAGAGTGCTCAATCCTTTTTCAAGTTGTTCTAATTAAGGAAGGGTAACCGAGTCTGGAATGGCATCACTTGATCTCCCAAAAACTTGGATTCCGTACATGAACAGCACTGACTGTTCACAAGGATTTTGCAGCTTGTACTGTCCACAATGGTGTTACATTATCTTCCCACCTCCTCCTCCTCTTGAATTCCCCGATGACAGTTCCAACTCAAATTTCTCCCCTCTTGTCATTGCAATTATTGGCATTCTTGCAAGTGCTTTCCTTCTTGTAAGCTATTATGCCTTAATATCCAAATACTGTAGAAACCATGAATCAGCAAGAAGAAGACATAACAATGGAGGAATTGAGGAGCTAGAGGACAATCACGACAACCCTTCTCTTCACGAACCTTGGTACACTGCAACAACTGGGTTGGATGAGGCTCTTATCAAGTCCATCACAGTATATAAGTTCAAGAAGGGTGACGGGCTGATTGAAGGCACAGATTGCTCGGTGTGTCTCAGTGAATTTGCGGAAGATGAGAGCTTGAGGCTGTTACCCAAGTGTAGCCATGCTTTTCATGTTCCCTGCATTGACACATGGCTCAGGTCTCACTCCAATTGTCCTTTATGTCGCGCTAACATTATCTTTATCAGTGCTTCACAGCCTCTATTGCCTTCTCCAGCTACAGAGAGTCCCGAAGCTAATGAATCTTTGCAAGAAACCCAACAAACTAATGATCAAAACACAGCTCTGACACAAGAAGATACAGAAAGATCATCAGTAGCTGGGGGAGAGGAAGCATCAGTCCACAATACTGGGGATGTTCAAAAGTCAAACTCCAGCCAAATGAGGGTTTTCAGTGGAATGGAGGCGAAGGACACCATAATCGAGATAAGGGAAGATGGTCATGAGCATTTCAGACGATCTGTTTCAATGGATCATTCATGTCAAAGCTGCCTTTCAGTTGCAGATATTCTACGAATGAATCAGGAAGATGAAGTCACAAGTTCAGTGGAAGATGGTTTTGAAGATGTTGGCACATCATCATCAAAACACGTAATGCATAAATCTAGTTATAAGAGACGAGTCTTGCAGAGTGTACTCGGTCCTGTGACACTGAAAAGATCATGGTCTAGTGGAAGATTTTTTCTCAGTGGCCAAGGAAGAGTTAGTGACTCCGTTAGTCCTGTCTAGTTCACATTCTCCTTTCATGTTCAATTTTTTGTTTTTTTCCTTTCAATATCCCAAGGATTATAATTCGAAGATTAATATAAATGATATACACGGTAAGTATAGGAGCTATTTTGAGATGAAGATGTTACCATATAATGACACTAGTGATTGATTTGATGATTATTTTAACTTCTTTCCTTTCTCTTCCGTGTGAAAGTTTTTACAAATTCATGCACCTAATGGAGTGATTCAACCATGGCCGACAACAGAAAAGGACAAATAAATATGATACAAAGTTTCTGGGTTGTTAGGGAAGGCTTAATGAAGGTAATTCAAATAACTACAGAGGAAGAAAATGATGTCAGAAAGAGAGAAGGAGAATGTTAAGGGAGAGAGAAAATTTGAAGCCCATGCTCTGATTGCTTTATTCTTTCTCTGTTACATATATAGAAATTTCTAGGGAATACAACTTTCTTTTTCTGACCTAGTTGTTAGTTGGCACAATCATGTAATAGATTTTATTTATGTCAAAAAGAGCTCGGTCGGCTCAACCTGACCCGATATTGACCCTAGTTGACCGGGCCACGGGTAGGTCACTAGCCGATCATGGTAGGTTCAGCCGGGCCACAAGCCAAGGTCAGGCTAACCCAACTGTTACGTCGTTTTAAAAATTTTTCTTTAAAAAAAACAGGTTGATTAACTAGTGGTAGAGCCAGGCCGGGCTCCGGCATTGACATATCTAATATGGCTGACAAATTTAGCCTTTCTTGTACTCCTTGTAGTCAAATTAGATGTGGAGATAGTTGGGCCTGTTAAGCTTGGGCTCATAACATTGACGCCATTTTCGAAAAGATCTTTGTCCGAAATCCTTTTGAATTTCATTAATATTAGGTTTTAGACCCATAAATTAACTATAAAAATATATAATAGAAAAGAAGTAATGTAATAGGCAATTTATTGATAGGTATCATTTATATTGACATTAAAGGTTTAAATATATAAGTAATGAAATAACAAATTTAGCTAATTACAAATCAAAAATTTAAAAGTTTAAATACCTAAGATAAAAGCAACAATCTAAACAAACTTGGACAACTAAGAAAAAATAAGACCACATTTTAAGCAACTTTAATCATTCTCCAACAGTTAATTAGTTCTCATGTAGCATTTGAAATGGGTTGAATAAGAACTTGGTGGACTAGAATTCCTTCCTGTAGTGCTTAGCGATGGTTCCAGATTTTTGTTGGTTTAAACGAAGTATGGTTGCCAACAAACTATTGAGGCAATTGTTGTTGTTAAGTCATTGGATCATCGTTACATAGCTTGAGCTTGGAAATGTGAAAGACATCGTTGATTTGTGCAAAGGGAGGCAAAGCTAGGCGATAAGTGTAACATCCCATCACCGATGGGAAGGGTAAAATAGTAATTTGGAATGGGTTATGAGTGTGTAAACTTATCTCGGCA
>JANPWT010000001.1:16996724-17006962 GCA_024678245.1 Erythroxylum densum
TGCAAACCGATCGAAAGATCAAGACTCTCAGATCAGATAATGGTGGTGAATATAAGTCAGATCCTTTTTGGGAAGTTTGTCAAGATAAAGGTATTGTGAGGCATTTCACGGTTAGGGAGACACCACAACAAAATGGGGTGGCAGAGCGCATGAACTGTACTTTACTTGAAAAAGTTCGGTGTATGTTGTCTAATGCTAGTTTAGGCAAGGTGTTTTGGGCTAAGGCAATTACTTATGCAAGCCATATTATTAATCGGTTGCCTACTATTGTAAACAAGGGCAAAACACCTATGGAGGTATGGTCTGGTAAACCTTGTATTGATTACAAGTATTTACACATATTTGGTTGTCCTGTTTACTATCATGTCAGAGAAAGCAAGTTGGATCCAAGAGCAAAGAGAGTTATATTTATGGGCTTTAGTACTGGCGTGAAGGGATACTGACTTTGGTGTCTAGATGAGAAGAAATTTGTTGTAAGCAGAGATGTGACTTTTGATGAGATTGCTATGATTAATCAGAACAAGCATGAAGGGAAAATTGAAGCGACCAAGACTGTGAGTAGTTCAAAGAAGGTAGAGTTATTGAAGACCCTAGTTGATCCAGTAAGGTCTGATGTTACAAACACTAGTCCTACAATTGATTTTGATGATGAGAACAAGGATAATGAAGAGGAGGTATCTACCCAAGAACCACCACAGCAATAAGATTTTATTGCAAAAAGAAGATCAAGAAGGAAAATTCGAAAGCCTGCTCGGTTATTGATATTATGGCATATGCACTACCAGTTATTGAAGATGATATTCCATCCACTTACAAAGAAGCTGTCAGGAGTTCAGAGATCATGGAGTAGAAGAAATCTATGGATGAGGTGATGAAATATCTTTATAAAAATAAGACTTGGAAGCTATTTCAGTTACCAAAAGAGAAGAAAGGAATTGGTTGTAATGGGTATATGCTAAGAAGATGGAATCTTTGGAAAAAGACAATGTAAGATTCAAAGTCAGATTGGTAGCTAAAAGCTATGCTTAGAAGGAAGGCATTGACTACAATGAGGTATTCTCTCCTGTAGTAAAACATTCTTCCATTCGTATTTTGTTGACATTGGTTGTTCAATTTGACCTTAAGTTGACTCAACTTGATGTCAAGACAACGTTTTTACATGGTGATTTGGAAGAATATGTTTTTATGTCTCAGTTAGAAGGGTACAGTTGTTGGCAAAAAAAATTGGGTTTGCAAATTGCAAAAATCATTGTATGGTTTAAAGCAATCTCCAAGATAATGGGTACAAGCGATTTGATAGGTTTATGATCGAGCAGAAGTACACAAGAAGTCATTATGACCATTTTGTATACTTTCGCAAGCTACAAGATGGAACCTTTATTTATTTGCTTTTATATGTTGATGATATGCTTATAGTATGTAAAAGCAAAGTGGAGATTGAAAGATTGAAGACTCAACTGAGTAATGAATTTGAGATGAAGGACTTAAGAGAAACTCAGAAGATACCAGGTATGGAAATTGAAAAAGACAGAGCAAAAGGCAAGATTGGTCTGTGTCAAAAATAGTATTTGAAGAAGACTACAATGTTTCGAGATGAATGAAAATTCAAAACCGGTTAGTACACCTCTTGTTCCTCATTTCAAATTTAGTGCTTCTATGTCTCCTAACACAGATACTCAGTCATCTCCAAACTGGACATAGGAATTATCGAACTAGTATAAAAATCTTGATGTTCTTATTGCTGTTTTATTTTTCACTCCAAAATTTGTTAATGTTTCCGCACAACAGTATATATGTATTGTGTAATTGTGTGTGTTGAATACTTGAATTATTGGTTTTTGACTTATTGATGAATTGTATTAGATGAAATTGAATTGTGTATGATGAATGACTAGATTTATGTTTGTTTGAAGTGTGTTCAAGTATGTACTAGTTTTGCAGGTTGAAATGAATGCAATTCCAAATTGAATGCATTGCTCATTCTTTATAACGAGACCTTCATTCTATATTACTATTTTTTGTTTTCATTTTTGATTCTAGAACGATATTACTATTTTGCTAAATATTTTTTATTTTTTATTTATTAAAAATTGAATCATCCTATTTTTTTGCTTTATAACATGAGGCTTCATTCTACAACAGAACGCGTCATTCTATATTACTATTCTGCTTAGTGAGGTTGATGATTAATGCTAATTGCCCTGTTTTTGTACAACAAGATCGTGCCTATTTTGGATTTGGACCACTTTGTTTATATTTATCAATAAATTACTTAGACAGATTTCTATTTGAGTAGGAATTACTTGTAAGTTCCTTGTTACTTGGTTTAAGACTATTGGCTTGTATTGCATTAAGATACACAGTGACTTGATTTAATTATAAACTTTCTAATTATGATCTTAGAAGGGCAAAGCTTGGATGATACAGTTATTGTCTACTAGTTTGACCAACTAGGATATCAAGTTCTTTGTTTTCGGATTGCTTCTATATCTCTTGTCATTTGATCATGGTTACTGGTTTCAAACAACAGTTCCTGCCGTGGTTGAACTTAGGCATGTGTGAGAGATTTCATAAAGCTGTAGCTGGTAAATCTGCTTTAAGAATTGCTTGTTACTTTAATTGTTTCATAATTTTATAATAATTTGATATGAAGTTACAATTTTGATATTGTTTTTGATTGGTCATTTGCTGTCGTTGATGGAATGAAATATAAATACAAGATGTTCAAAGAATCTCTTGAAGATGAAAATAACTTTTAAATATATAATTTCTTTTCTTTGAAAAACTTATGTTTAGGTTGTACGGTATTTTAACTACAACTAATAAAAAATGCACAAGTTATGCTAGATTCGTGTCAAAAAGTTGGTGAACGGTGGAAAAGGTTGAAAATATCTCAGTTGATCATATAGTATGGAGAACGAAGAATAATATCTTTTTGTCTTCCATTAGTTAAGAACCTAGTTTACTGAAGTTTTAGCTAGTATCATGTTACATAAAAGAAATAGGAAGGAAAGGACTAGATTTTCTTAATGCTTTTTGTATACTAAATGTGTCAAAGTAGTTTCATTCTATATGATTATCAAAATTGACATTATAAGTATAACTCTTCACTTTCTCCTAGTATATCATCTGAAGCTCTTTTCCTTGCCATTTAGGCAAAATTTTGGAAGCAATATGTTAGGCACATATGTCTATAAACAATGATGACGCCATAAAATAGATATTTAGCCGGTGTTTACTGAATTGCCTTTACGTTCCTCTTTGGTATATGGTTTCTTGTACCTTGTTACTCTAACTTCCTCTCTGAGTATATGTTTTCCTTTTTCATTTTGAAGAAAGTATTGACTTGATGATGTAACTTGATTCATGGAATTTGAATTAGTTACATATTAGCTTCTTTATTTTCTTTTTGAAACATATTGAAAACCAAATATGAGATGTACCTTTGAACAAATTCCATCCACAGGTATAATTCATTCAGTCAGGAGTGATTGGAATAAGTCATGAATATAAGGCGGACAGGCAAGTAATGAATCTTATTCTTCATTGTTTGTGCAATTTATTACTATCATGAATTTGCAAATTGGGAGAAGAGAATAGCAAGTGAACTTTGTGACAGAGAAAAGTTTAAGTGATTCATGTTTGATTCTTGGTGAATCCTATCCAAAGCTCATAAACTTCAAACAAGTGATAAAATGGTTTAACAAGAGTTGGGAAACATACAAATCTATTGGTGAACCATTATTTGTGTTCGTCTCTTCGGTCTTTTGCGGGAGCAGATCTTCTGTTCCCTATTCTCAAGTCATTCCAGCCATCTAATTTTTGTAGATCTTATTTATTAGATTGATGAATTTTCATAAAATACAAAATAACGGAGCAAGGTGATATGGACGGCTGCAAAAACTGCTTTGAACAAATCCTCGGAGAAACTCGACATTTTTGGCTTTGGAAAAGGAACTCCAAAAGCTATCTCCTACTATATTAGGAGCTATGATTGTAACTAACGAAAGAGCTGAAGAATGTCTGTGCCTTCCACAATATCAGTTATTACACAGGCTTAGGCTTTTATCATTTCAAGACCTCGCTACGTAGCCTAGACTTCACTTCGAAACTCAATCATCAGCTTGTTTAATTTCTTGTTGCTTATCTTTTGCTGGATGATTCTCATGTCCTGCTCAAAGCTGTGGATGCCAAACCAGAAAAAAAAAATGTTAACCCGATTGATATTTGCTAGTACTATAGCAAGTTTCTAATCTGACAACAAGAGAACAAGAATATAGTAATCAAAACCTACCTTTGAGCATGTAAAGCCGGAGAAGGGAACAAGACAGATGCAAGCTTAAGAGCGTCTTCAGGGTGATTAATCACATGGTTGAAGCACAAATAGCGTCCATAAGTAGAGATATCTTCATATATGAAAATGTGGGCATCCACCAAGAAATCAAGATCAACGGCCACAAAAACACCATCTTCATACATCTCAGCAGCTCCTTTAAGATACGGATTTTTTAAGGAAAGTTCAGGTCCCATCACCAGTCCTGCATTCACTGATACCATGTTTATGTCTCTGTCCATTGCCAGCGCCCATGCTGCCTTCTCTGCTAGCGTTTTTGATAGTGCATGCCATAACTGTCCACAACACAAGTGATGCTGTGTTTCAGACGCTAATAGATGAAGTTGGTTAAGAATTACAACAACATCTGTTCCAATTATAAGTAATTCTAAGATAAGTAGAGGTTCAGTTTCAGTTTTTTAGTTTCCAATCAATGTTTTTTACGCAGCACCTTGAATTTACGACAAAGGCTGATGTCAGTCCAATGCTTTTCATCAAAATCTTCTAAGATAGTCTGACGATCGTCTCTCCACAAGACAGCATTTGCTGAGGATGTGAACACAACCTTATCAATTGATTCGGTTTGTGCACATGCTTCCAGGACATTATGTGCTGCTCGTACCTCTATCTCTGCCATGAATTCCTGTGGCAGCCAAAGAAAAAGACAATTGCATATAATTAGCCTTTACCAACCAGAACCTGATGAATATTGAAACATAAATGAAGAAGGATATAAGAAAGAAATGAATAATGAGACAAGCTAACAACTGTAGCCAATCACTTTCCAAGGCCACAGACAGAGATAGAAACTGAAGTGATATGTTACATTCAATGGCAAGTCGGGGCCGCCAAATCACTCCAGTAATGGCACAGAATTTGCTCTCGAGGTGGTCCAACTCCACACGGGTTCTGGTTTTACAAATTGGAAAATGAACTACACCCACCACGTGTATGAAGACCCTCGGCCTTGGGGCTCACAATAATGATTTTGCTGTGCTATGTTTGTGGATATCAAGGACTCTGTAGTCCTTCAATGACAAGTTCAATTGGACCCTCCATGATTTTCAAGCTCCAATCTCGACCACAGTTCACTAAATTCTTAAATGTCACGTAATTGCTAGTAGGCAACAAGCCAAGGTTTACGACAGAAATTGATGGGGACTGCTTGTACCTATGGATGCTTTTACAGGTGGTGGTGTTTCTACGATTTCAAGTTGGGGACCTCTCATATTAGGACATTATTGAATAGACAGATAGGTATAAAAGTTGATAATCGTGATGGTGGTTGGTGGTTGTTCAATCATTTTCCAATATAAAACTACAATGCAAGATTTTGAGAACTCAAAATGCAAGCACCAGAATTATTGCACCCCTTCCAGTGACACCTTGTCTAGCCTTGTACAGAGACGTATATATATTAATTGTCACTATAAATCAGAGAAAAAGAACATTTCAAGACCATTGTCTGTTTCTTTTTCTATAAGAAATTCATTTTTCTGTGTTTCTTTTAAAGGCTCACTGGATCCTAAAACAAGAATTGAATTGGTTGCAATTCTCGTGGGATTAGAACTATAATTTTAAGTGAGTAATTACAACAATTTTATTACAATCTAATAAAATTGATTTTTTCATAACTAGAAAATTAGATAAGAAATCAGAGTTTTTAATTCTATTCAATCATATATGTCAAACAAAATAATAGAATACTTAAAATAGGATTACGAGACCAATCTTAGAAACAAAGGGCACAGTATAGCACTTTTGAGATATAAGCTGGTAATTAGGAAATAAAATAAAGCAGGAACTTGAAAGATTACGTCAATTTCCAGAAATCAAATATTAATATTATCCACTCGCGTCATCGTAGCCATTCTTACAAGAACATAAGTGGAACTGTTTCCATTACTAAGAATAACCTTGTTCTTGTTAAAACAGCTGAGAAGTCATGGACATGTTCCAGTCTCTTTAGCTATTAACTGTGATATTCGACACTCGGAGAAAAATGATAGTCGATATTTCTTCTTTGAAAATTGTAAAGAAAATAACTAAAAAGAAGGTGGAGAATATTACGCACATCATAGATGGGATGGTCCTCAGGAGGCTCGAATGTGTAAAACAGACCAGAACAACCTCTTAATGCGTCAATTATGCTCTGGTAGTCAAAAGGGTCTGCATCGAAAACTTTCAGCTTCTTGTTTTCTCCAGGTAGCCCGCTCAGTTTTTTCACCTCACCTGGTTATTAAAATCCAACACACTCATAAAAAAAAAAAAGAAACAGAAAATTAAAGAAACAAGCAACAAGAGAGTGAGATCAGTAACAGAAGCTATTAAACTACCATGGTTTTGCACAACAGCATGAACAGTGTAGCCTCTCTGGAGAAGCCTATTGACCAGGGTAGAGCCCAGGTGGCCAGAAGCATCCATTACACAGACCGTGCTTGAGGCATGATAGAAAGATGCTGGTGCCATTTCTGAGAGAGATAGACCACAACTTCTTCACTTCTTGATGGTCTATATGTAGTAAAGAGAAGCGATGGGGTAGTCAGGTAGAATAGAAAGAGGACCAAACAAAGACACTTTGGACTTTATGGAACGAGAGAGAAAGGAAGAGTTGTTGTGATTGTGCATGTAACTGAGGGGGTAGATAGGGGGTTACTGAGTTATATCATATATGTATTTTCAGTGCATGTTCGAACCGAAGAAAATAAGGTTTTGGCTTTGCCTAGCATTCAAAGAGCGTGGCTAGTGGATAGTTGGGAAGTAGTTGTCCGTACTTAAATATAGAAGACGAATCAAAATTCAAGAATATATATATATAAAAAGAAAAGAAATCTGACAGGAACGTGTGTGGAAATTACGAAAACTGCATCTCTCTGTTTTGAAAATTGGATCGGATCGGTCAGTTCTACCGGTTTGATCGGTGACTGATCGACTATTCGGTCCGGTTCATTTTTTGAAATCAGTTCTCAATTGAACTAGTGAGAACCGGTCAAAATCGGTCAATTGACCGGTCGGACAGGTCAAACCGGACCGGTCCGACCACTAGTTCAATAAAATTTTTATTTTTTGTTTTTTTGGTATATTTTTATATTTTTTAAAATATTATTAATATTATATATAATTAAATATAATTATTACGTAATTATGATGTCACACCGGTTCAACCGGTAATTAAACCGGTTGAACTGATCAAACCTGTAATTAATAAAGCCTCCAATTCGATACCGGTCCAAGTTTCAAAACATTGCTGCATCTTATATGGCTACGTGTGACTGCGGCTACTCACACACACCTATGCCTCGCCTCTCCTACAATTGTTTCACCTACTCGTTCAGATTTTGACGAACACAGACTTTGATCTCTCTCATTTGATTTCCAAGCTTAGCATGAACCGTTGGGAGTCTAAAACAATTCAATGCTCATCGTCAACGAACATCTAATAACTACCCCTTCTGAAACAACACCAATTCGTGACTTCCTCCTCCGCTACTTCTTATATATTTCTAATTAGTTTACTGGAGTATTTATGGAATTCTCTTTTAATCTACATGCTTTCTTCTACTTATATGATAGTATGATACTATGTATGTGTAACATATTCTCCAACCATTTTTTTGGGGATTCCAACCTGTGGCCCGGAATTAATGACGAACATATCCTTATGCTGTTTGTTCAGGATGTAGTAAGTGGCTAAGGCAGATTTTAATTCTTAACTTACTTGGAGTGAAATATGTAACAAGGTATATAATACCAAAGTGATACTATGATAAATGTTGGTTGTGTTCTGAGACCCAGAGCAAGGTCAAAGTCGATGTGACATTTGAAATTAATGCAATTGCATTTTATCACATGGGAAATTAATTTGGTTGGTTGGAGCTTAAGTTGACCTTTGGCTTGAGTAAATGAATGGAAATCACGAGCAAGTACTTAATGAGCCATTCTGTAAATCTAAAATAGTATTCAATTCTCGGCTATAAAGAAAAAAAAATGTCATTCCTCACCGTATGCTTAATCCCGTAAGCTAAGTGACAATATTTTTTTCTTGGGCAATGCTCAGTCACTTGGTTTCTCATTAAAATAGTATAGCTTTATTGTTATATATACTGCTGGTAGATGGGATTTACTATTTAATAAGTTTAGTTAACATGGAGTTATTAGGTCCTGTTATATATAATCAAGACAAAGCACAATCATAAAGATCATGCATATGCATATATTAAACAAAAACACATACTTGATTTAACTCCGCCGATTAAAGAACTTTTACTATCTTTCTCCTTCTACAGAAGTTTTCGTTCATTAGATAAGAACTTATCTTTGTGTTCTTTTGTTTTTAAATACTAAACCTTAACTACCTTTGGTAGTTATGTAAATTATAATGACCATAATACCCTCATGGGTATATTGGATTCATTATCTCTCATTAACACATGATGGATTTTAATATAATTAAAAAATAAAAAACTCTGCAGTGCTCATACTTGTCCAATAATCAGTGTGACTAGCATACGACAAAAGTACATTGCCACATATCTATTAAGATTATATGACATCTCGATCAATAAATTGATCCTAGGACTTATGTATCCTTGAGTAGACATTGTATGTTATATACCCTAGATCATATCTCGCATTTGTACTTTTTTTTAATTTCGTTTAGTTTCTTGTGTCAAGACTGTATTCAAGTTTTCTACTAAAGAAATGATAGTCATCTATGAATACTTTTCATGTGAGTCATTAATCTAAAAAATAAATAACCTTCCTCTGTTCTCAATTCTCTTTTGAATTAAATTTAATTTGCTTTCCTAGAATTATTCCATAGGATCGCATCTTGCATGATCTTTTGACAATAACCTAAAGTAGCAAACCTTAAATTCAATTCTCAAGAATGAAACAAGAGTCATAAGGGTATCTAATGAGGTTCTTCTCAACCTCAAGGGTCTCACACAATGTAAGATGAGATCTGGTGACTTATATTAATCCCTTTTTGTGGTCAGTTGTTCACATATGGTACAAGTCCTATGCTACAATATTTACCTACTTTGTTTAACTTGAACATCTTTCATTCAAGAAATACTGTACAGATGATAGTTCAAACATACTTAATATTTAACTTGAGTTTACTTATTTACTCAAAATATGTTCAGAATTCACATCTAGCAACGTAAGACAAATATAGTGATTAACAAATCATATTGAATCAATTTCCTTGCGGCATTTTTGGTTTAAGTTTCTCGCTCTTAATTATCACCTAGATAATAAACTTTAAATATGCCTCATCTCTAACGAGCGTAAACACCAAAGGTGATTTCCCTTATGAGAGGGCCAATCTATAATCTGTCTCATATACTTGTGATTCATCCCAAAATATATTTATACAAAAAACTCATATAGTCATGAATCAAATGATACACAATGTATAATCTTCATTATACATTATATCTAAAATATGACATTTTATGTTGGGCCCGGGTCCCGGATCACTATTCCCGAGGTAGCCCCTCGGGCTGCGCCAGCGACGAGCTCCAAAATATATCGGACCCGATCCCAACATCCATACATAATTCGATTCATACACATATATAGACCCACACATATTCTACACATGCATCCTAAACATGCATTAATCATCCCAATAACATAAGCCATCATGTCATTATAATCCAAAGAAATAAAACTAAGCATTCTCAAATTAGTATAGTATAATTACAATTGAAATCCCAAAATACATGAAACATGCTCCATGATGATATGCTTGGAGGGCCAACCAAAATACTAACTTAATACAAAGTTCCTAACTATCTTGGAGTTTCCGATGCCTTGCAAGATCAACGATCGTCTCGTTCTGCACCTGAGGAGGGGAGATAATGGGGTGAGCTGCGAAGCTCAGTGGCATATACATTTA
>JANPWT010000001.1:17058493-17070340 GCA_024678245.1 Erythroxylum densum
AAGGCTAAACAATGAAGGATATCATCGGAAAGGTATGTAAACATCTTACATTTCATGTTTTTGTTTTCTATATCTATTGCATGAGTAGATCTGGTTTTTGAGGTTTCATTTTATTTTATGTTTTGTACATTTTATATATATTATATATGAGATGTATGACTGGAACCTTACAGGTGGTTTATTGGACTTGGTAAATGAAATAGTATTTGATGTTTGGGCTGGATGTGTAGACTAGCATGAATTTGTTTAGAATTAGGGGGTATATGGGGTCGATTGGATGGACCATTATAGAAGATGGGCCCAAAGGAATGAGGAGATCTAGAATAATATTCAGTTTGCCAGTGTTGAGACCTAGAAAAATTAGGTTTGACTCATAAAGAAGATTAGGATTTAGGAATTGTCGTGTCTCCCTTGGTGTGCTTTGCTGCCTCCTCTGTCATGCACGCCTTATAAGTGACGACCACTATTGTGAGAGGCAAAGAGACTTGGCATTGGAGGTAAATGAAAAAAAAATTAGTAATGTTGCTTAAGTCTTTCTTTGTGTGTGGAGTTTGTGATAAAGAAGAGAGCATTAAGAAGCTAATTGTTGCATGAAGTGATCTGCAAGTCCAAGCCAGAGTTCACTGCCTATGTGATAACTAAGAACTAGTCGTGCGATTAAGGGTGAAAGAGATGTAGTAAGAAAGTAGTACACGAGTCAATCAAATTTTTTTCCCTATGTGGTATTTTAGAGATGAGGATTCCAAGCTTAAGGTTGCATCTAGTGGGGAAATAGTTTCATCCACATAACCGATAAGGTCAGAGGTAGGTAAAATAGCTTAAGTTTGATTTTTTGAAACAAGATAGTTTATAGACCCTAATGGTGTTATAAGAAAGCTTATAATTTGATTGAAGGGTAGTGTAGGTATGTTGGTGACTGCCATTGATAATACTATTGAATTGGTGGGTGCCTTCTATGAATAATTTGAATGATGCTTTTTGAATAGTTATTGTTTGCCTTATGGGAATAGTGAATATTAGTGTTGTTTGTGGTAAGGAGGAAAATATTATATGCTCGATGTGGGTTCTAATACCATAAAGATGTAAAGAATTGTATTGTATATTTCACTCTTTTTACAGATGATTTGAGAACCTTAATATACACAATTGGAGATACATAAGATAAGGTATAATATAAACTAAAAAGACTAAAGCATATTGAATATAATGTTTATCTCTAGTTAAAAGAAAAATAAGATGGTTGTAATTGGGAGATAATTATATGTTATCACTATGAGTCCTTTGAAGATTCTTGTATTATGTTTTCACCAAGTAGATTTTTTGACTAGCTCTTCATCGCCTGTGATTTTTTCCTCACACTAAAAGTTTCCATGTAAATTTGTCTTTGATTATTGTTTTCGCTCTTTACTTCTCTTATTTCTCAATTGAATTAATCTTGGTATTTTTGTTATGCATTAAAATTCGACAAGAGGTTTTGGTGTTTTTGCTACACTTTAAAAATAGTAACAAGTGGTATCAAAACATTCAATTTAACTAAAAATTCAATATGTATACATTTATAAAGTTTGATATTGAGATGTTTGATAGGAAAATCAACTTTTCCATTTGGAGAGTTAAGATAAAGGTTGTTCTCACCCAAAAAGAATTAAAAAGATCTTTGGAAGGAAAATCCAAGAAGCCTTGTACCATGATCGACAAACAATAGGAGGAGTTAGATGAAAATGATCTCTTCAGCATACAACTTTGCTTCTCCATGGAGGTTCTACATGTAGTGGTGAATGAAACAAGTGTTGTGGGCTTATGGCTAAAATTGGAGTCTTTGTATATGACTAAGAATCTCACAAACATACTTCATCTCAACGAGCACTTATATACAGTTTGTATAGCTAAAGATACTCCCATCCATTATCATCTTTATGAGTTTAATTATATTGTCGTGGACTAAGAAAATATTAGTGTGAAAGTTGAAGACAAGGATAAAGTTGTTTTGTTAGTAGTCTCACTCCTTGTTATTATAAACTCTTTAAAGAAATCATGTTGTATGGAATTCATAACACATCATCTTTTGAAGATGTTAAATCTAGCTTGTTGTCTAAGGAAAATTTGGATCTTGAACTTCTTTCCGAGGAAAAAGGTGAGCATTTGGCTATAAGAGTAGATCCCAAGAAAAGGGTAGTAATAGTAACTCAAAAGAAATCTAGGTCTAAATCTAGAGGACGTAAATCTAACAAAACCTGATGTTATTATAAGAAGTTTGGACATGAAATTTATAAACATTACAAGTTGAAAAACAAGCAAGAGAAAGAGAAGAAAAAGAATCAACTTTAAAAAGTTGTCAAAGTTATTGTTGTTGAGAGTAATTCAAAGGTGATGTTCTATTGTCTATTACTTCTACTAATAAAAGGAGTAAAATCGAATGGATTATAGATTTTGGATGCACCTCTCATATATGTCTTTATAGGGACTTGTTCTTCATTTTTGAACCTGTTGATAATGACGTTGTCTTAATGGGTAATAATGCCTAGTACATGGTAAATAGCATTGGTGGTATTCAGATCAAGACTCAAAATGTTGCTATCAAGACTTTGTCCAATGTTTTTTATTTTCCTAACGTGAAATGAAACTTTATTTCTTTGGGCATTTTTGAAATATTGGGTATAAATACAAAGCTGAAGGTAGAGCTCTTAAGGTTTTAAAGGATTTTTTATTGTTTTGAAAGCTAACTATTTTGGTACTCATTATGTCATGCAAGGTTTAACTACAACAAGTTCTGTATCTGTGTCCTTTCTTATACCTAATTCTAATGTCACAAAATTATGGCACAAATTCTTAGGCTATATAAGTGAGAAAAGCATGACACTCTTGAGCAAAAAATGTCTTCTCAGAGATCAAGGCATCGATAAGTTCGAGTTTTTATAAATATTGTGTTTATGGGAAACAAAAAAGAGTTAGTTTCTCTACTATAATTCACCATACCAAAGACACTTTAAAATATTTACATATAATCTATTGGACCTTCTAAATTCTTTCTTTTAGAGAAAAAGATATTTCATGTCTATTATTGATGATTTCTCTAGTAAATTTTTGGTTTTAAGGCACACAAAAATGAGGCCCTCTCCATGTTTTAAAGCCCAAAAAATCTTGTTAAGAACCAAGTAGAGAAAAAAGGTTAAGAAGCTTATGACTTCACTCAGTTATGCTCAAATCATGATATTAATAGTCGTAAGACACTTGTTGGGAAATCTCAATAGAATGATATTACAGAATTAATGAACAAGACTCTTCTAGAGAGAGCACATTACGTGCTCTCCATGTAGGCTTGTGGCATCGACATGATTTTGAGGGCAATGTGGTTTATATCGCCTGTACTTTAGTCAGCCAATCTCCAAATTATTCTCTTGACTTCAGAATCTTAAAAGAAGTATAGTCAAATGTTCCTGTTGACTATTATATCTTGAGAATTTTGTGAAGTCCTACTAAATATGCATATGTTACTAATGATAAGCTTGCACATTGAACTAAAAAGTGTATATTTCTTAGTTATGCATTGGAGTCTAAAGGATACTATTTACGATATTTTGATTCCGAGTCTCATGTAATAATTCTTAGTATGGATGTTGTTGTCTATGAGGATGTTTTACTTTCTCCTATAAAAGTTATTTCTTCTTCTATTGGTATAGGTGATTTGAAAAGTACTAGTGAGACGGAGTTGTAGCAGAGTTTTGTTTCATCTTCAAACATCGATGTCCCTTCTTCCTTTAACACTCAACGAAGTGAACAGCATGGTGATGACTCTAGTAGCATTGCTCCTGTTCAGACATAACAAGATTATTCTATTACCTGTGATAAATTGAGGTGATAAATTAGGAAACCCACCAGATATAGTGACGAGGCTGATGGTTTGGTTGCTTATATATTGTTAGTTGCACAAGATGTTATGAAGGTATGTAAACTTCTTGTTATTCTGAAGTCGTCTCCTGTATTGATTCTTTTAAATGGTTGGTGGTGATAAATGAAGAAATTGAGAGTCTTCATAAAAACAATTTGTGGGATTTAGTAGAGGTTCCAAAAGGCAAATGTCTTGAGTTGCAACTAGATCTATAAAAAGAAGGATGGTATTTCTAGGGTTAAAGATGCAAGGTGGAAGGAACACTTGGCAGACAAAAAGTTTTGACCAAAGACAAGGTATTGAATTTAACTAAATCTTTTCTTTAGTTCTACATCATACCTTTATTTGTTTACTACTTGTATTTGTTACACTTTTTAATTTGAAACTTGAGCAACTTAATGTGAAAACTGCTTTTCTCATAGGGAGCTTGAAGAACTCTACATATAGCCTGATGGACTTGTAGTTCCCAATAAGGAGAACTATGTTTGCCACTTAAGCAAGCCCTTAGATAGCAGTATAAGAAATTTGATAGTTTTATACTTAGGTAAGGTTTTTCTTAGATAGTGGTGAAAGAAATTTGATAGTTTTATGCTTGGGTAAGGCTTTTCTAAAAGTCAATATGATAGTTATGTTTATTTCAAACAATATGGAAATGAGTCTTTTGTGTACTTGTTGTATATATTAATGACATGCTTATTCCATCCCATAAGAAGTCTTTGATCAATAATTTGAAAGTTCATCTCAACCAAGATTTGAACATGAAAGATCTTGGAGCAACTAAAAGGATACTTGGGATGGAATTTCACAAGGATTGTCAAACAGGTAAATTATTTATTTATTAAAAGAAATATATCAAGAGAGTTTTTGAAAGGTTTAATATACTTGATTGTAAACCTGATTCTATACCTTTTGCCGCATTTTTCAAACTATCTTTTAATACATGCCTAACAATGGAGGAAGAAATATATCATATGTTTATCATCCATTATTCTAATGCTATTGGAAGTTTAATATACATAATGGTGTGCATGCACTAGACATGATTTAGCATATGCCGTGAGTATACTAAGTTGATATATGCATAATCCTTGTAAGGAGTATTAGAATGTTATTAAATGGATCCTTCAACATTTGAAGAGTAATTCTAACTTGGGTTTAGTGTTCTATGGTAACAAGGCTACATCTAAGGATGTAGCTAGTTTTGTGATGTTGATTATATTAGCAATCTGGAAAGACGTAGGTCTTCTTCTAGTTACCTTTTCACTCTTGGTTGTGGTGCTATTAGTTGGAAAGCATCCCTCAATCTGTTGTTGCTTTTTTGACTATAAAAGTAGAGTATGTTGTAGCCATTGGGGTGTGAAAGAGATTATTTGATTTTGAAGTCTTGTCAATGAGTTTGGCATTGCAGAAAGAGTTGACATTATGTATTATGATATTTAAAGTATCATCCACTTGATCAAGAACAACATATATTATTATAAAACTAAGTATATTGATATCAAAACATCACTTTATTATAGATACTATTGCCACAAGGACAGTTTAAGTAAAGAAGATTCACACTTTAGAGAATCATGAAGATATGCTCACAAAACCTCTTCCTATTATCATGTTCCAACATTGCCTTGGTTGCATTTTGGACTTTACGCTGATGGAGAGTTTTATTGTATTTAATTTAAGGTGGAGATTAATAAGAAAATGAGTGTCTCAAATCCTACCCTACCTGTGACTATAGTTGGCATGCTACAATATTTAATATGATCCACATGTTTGAGTAGAGACCATATTTATTGTTAGGGCAGATGTGCGACTAATTATATATTGAAGCTATATATATACGTATATTGGTGTAGTTAATCTCACCCTTTTTTTTTTGGGCTCTTAGAGATTATTATTTCACATTATTTTGTGAGAGAGGATGAAATTAAGAGATTGTAAAATTATCTACATCTTCATTATATCTACGAGCCTTTAGGGATTCTGGTATTCTCTTTTCACCATGGTGAATTTTTTAATTAACTCGTCATTGCCCGTAGTTTTCCCTTATACTAAGAGTTTTTTTACGTAAATTTGGTGTATCTTTTGATTATCATTTTCACTCTTTACTTCTCTTATTTTCTCAATTAAATTGATCTAGGTGTTTTTAGTACACCATAGAATCTTAATAAGAGTCTTGGTGTTTCCGCTACGCGCTAAAAATCCCAAAAAAATTTAATTGATAAAATTTTAATTTGATCTGAATTAAGCTATTTCCATCAAGGACGTATCATACAAGCCAGTGTTATTGCCATTTAAGCTAACTGCTCTAGGAGCATCTGTACATCATTCCTTGTTTGTTACAGAACAGAAAGTGGACGCCAACTTCATCGTTTCAGACACCTGTATTGTTAGTAAACACGGCAGGGATTGACATGATCTATCTTAATACGGATCAATGCACATGCCTTTGTTTTCACAAATGTGAGGGTGAGCCCACATCTGATTCCATAATCTTGTTGAACGAGTTAATATGCACTGAACTTGCTCTTTGCCTAAGTTGACGTTGTTAGATACAAATTAGGTGAGCTCAAAGAAACTCGTATCGAATAATTTAGCTTAGCTTACTACGGGATCGAGGATTTTAGAAGCATCCTACACGTTCGTCGACGCACAAGAGTTCGGTCCTCAGGAAGAATATCCGGAAGCAAAACCAACTTAATTAGAGGGGCATGTAAACATGTGTGCTGTTCCTCGGAACATGATAGATAAAGCAAACTGCAATTTCTTATCGAAAGTGAAGGAAAAATAAAACTCTAGCACATGGTTCTCTTATGATTTTGCCCTTGAAGAGGCACGTCTCACTGCTTCTTTGGGAGAAGTCAAAGCCTTCCTAGTCCCTTTGAGCAGCTTGGTTAAACTCTCCTTTGCAGTTGCGGTTTTTGTGGTTGTTCTATGCACCTCACTCTTAGCCTTGTCGTCTTCTTTGGTTTTTTCTACTTCAGCCGTTGACTTACTTCTCCGCTGGCCAAGTGAAGAGGGTTTTGAATGGTTCATAGGGATCTGCACATTACAGAGTTAGATGATAATGGTTTACTAGATTCTTGCAGTGCATTTTATACTCTTAAGTTCCCGTTTAAGGTGATCATGTTTGCTTTAGGCATTTGCCGCATTACCTTATTTGATGAAGTTAAGCTGTTCACCTTCTTATGTTCAGATTTTGGCAATAGATTCTTTTGATGGTAGAAGTTCGGCAATGGCAGTGCTTTGAATGTGAAACTCTCCTCGAGTTTATCAGTCTTCGCTTGTTCCTTCTGAGATCATATAGGACACATGGTCAGCTGAATGCTTCTAAGCTAATAGCCTTGATCTCAACAAAAATGTGTTTCGCTCCAAACCTACCTTACGAATAGGTTGCAAGTATCTACTCTGAACCACCTTCAAGATTGCACCAGCACTCTTCTGTTCACTTGTCTTTCCGGCATTTGACGCTGTTCCTATCCTGGATTATTTGCAATTACAAGCTCATATTTGGAAATTATTCCGTGAGTTACAATCTTTATATAAAGCCGCATGTTTTAAGTACGTAGACTGCTATGATCTTACTTGGAGTTCAAGCTAGCAGATTTAGACAGTGAAGGTTGTCGGTGCTTAGAGTTGGATCCATCTACAGAAGATTGTCTACTTCTGAGCGTTTGTCTCTCAGTTACTGAAGAATGATCTGCTAAAGCCAGATTTTCTCTACGTATTCTTCTCTCTGTCGTTGAATAAATCTGTTGAGGAACTTTTGTCATAGCAATTTGCTTCGGACCTGGTTTTGGTTTCTTCAACAGAACTCTTGGGTTTTGAGCGTCTTCTGCAGTGAATTTTTCTTCATTCCCATCTTTTGTTTTATGATTTTCAGGATTTTCTTCTCCAATCTTCTCTTTGCTGACTTTCACCTTTTCATCTTCTTCATCATTCTGCCTTTCTTGACAAATTTCTTTGATCTCTTTGATCTCCTGCATATCGGCAGTACTATGTTTCAAGAACAACAAAAGAATTAGCTACTCATACTAGTTCTGTGTGTCGATGAAAAGATATGCACTGAACTTAAACTATATACTAGTTCTGAAGATTATAATAAACTATTGATATGAAAAAGTTGGTAGTACTTGGCAGGAAGAATGACCTAAATAGATACTGCCAAGTGTTCGATATTAGTGCAAATGGCAAGCAAGGAAAGTTTCCGTTTACTGGTATATATTTGAATGCAGCCTCGTTTGCCATATATTACACCGGAATCGTTGGAGGCCGGCAGCTTCTTAAGAATCTATGGCCATTTGTCTTTCATGACCAATGTTTTGTCTCCTTAGGCATCTACATATTCTCGTCGAGACAAGAGTTGGATTTTGAGTTATTGTTGCCAAGTGCTGAATTATGTATTATAAACACCAGATTTTACCTTCTAAACTATCTTTAAAAGTATAGCATTAACAAATATTTTTCTACAAATATCTCGTTATTAGTTAGTTCCTTGCGTTTAGTACATCGATTATGTAATTTTAGAATGATTATTATTTATAATTTAAAGCTGATGGAGCCATTTTTTATGTCAATAGTCAGTATACATAACAATAAATAAGTAGATATAATCAATTCTTTAACTATTGATTAAAATAATATTATTTTAAATTAGATCAATTTAATTTGGCCTCTTGAACCAAAATTCTAGCACTAATTTTTAGATAGGTTAAAGAAATCCTTACCAAATTGTCATCCCCCTACAGGAGCCAATGTACAAGTGAAGGAAATTATAAAACAATACTTGGTCCAACTAATTCGTCAACAAATCTACGGTAACTTCGGATTAAATATTAAATATATGCTCTTGGTCACGAGTTAATAACATTTTACAATGTTATATGATTTGTACAATTTAGATGAATTATTAAAAATATGATATCATAGACATCTATTGTACAATATTAATTTTTTAAGGGATAACCTATTTAATTGTGTTTAATCTTTTAATTTTTATTTTAATGTTAAACTTTTTAAATTTTTTAGTTTAGTGATTAATTTTTCAAAACTCATATAGTTCAGATAAAAAATTATTTTAAATAATGTGATATGTCCATTAAATTATACGTACATTTGGTAGTCATATTAATAAAAAGTAACATTTTAATCTGAATTACATAAATTTTAAAAAAAATAATTGTTTAATTTAAAATCTTAAAAATTTGAGTAGTAAATAAAAAATTTTAAAAATTAAAGACTTTTAAATATGTTATTTTATTTAAAATTACTTTTGGGTGACTCATTAACTACTATATACTAAGTGTGAATGAGATGACGACCACGAATTGTAATATAACCGTCCAATTCATCCAACGGCTGTCATCCCCCTCTTCTTGCTTCACTCTCCAATTTCTCTTGCTGACACCAATTAACTCTTCCTATTAAATGGTCTCAATCATGTCAGAGCTTCATTTAATTAAGAGACCACCACCTTCACTCTCCAACCTCTCTTGCTGTCAGGAATTAATAACTCTTCCTATTAAATAGTCTCAGTCATGTTAGAGCTTCATTTAGTTGAGATACAGAGCTGTATTTAATTGAGATACTTATCAAAGATAAAATACCGAAACTCTTCAAATCTCTACCTTTAACGCCCTCACAAAGCCCTTTCTCTCCCTCCCCCTCTTAAAGTTCTAGCCTTCCAGGAGATATTTTATCTATCATTCTTAATAAACAACCCAAAAAGACGACAACGACACCTTTATTTGGTGAGATAAACCTAATTTGAAATTATGTATAGATAAGAGTAAGCGTCACAACACCATTAGAATCTTCGATATGAATCTCAGAATATTGATCAGTATTAGCGTTACCGCCCTAACACCTATTTCACCAGCCTCTTCCCTCTCTCAACCCCACGTCGTTCTATCCTCAATAATCGATTTTTGCATGAGGGCACTGTGGATGAGCTATTGGACAGATATGTGGTGAAGAAAGAAAAATCGCTCGACGTTGAAGATCGACAAACAAATCTAGGATAGAAAAGCTATTATTGGTCGAAAAATACACGTCAGTCACCGCAACTCCACTGTTGACGACAATTATGACTCCAACAATGACTTCGAAGCTTTTAAGTTTCAGCTTTAACAAAAGGTCTCTATTTCCTTTCTCTATCGACCTTTTTTCCTTCGGTTCTACTTTATTGATGATCTTATGGGCTTGTGTAGATTCTTTAAGAGGAGATGACAAACTTGGTTTGAATGGATCTGATTTCACTGACCGAATCAAGTTGCTTTCTATCAATGATGAGGGAGAATGTAGTGAGGAGCAAGAATCATGTAGCCAGGATTTTTGCAAGTCCGATAAGGAATTTTGTCAAATGATACATGTCATTTATCGCTTTTCATAATTTCAACATTATTTTATTTAGTACTGTTATGTAGTGTGTTGGGTTTGGTGTTTGACGTTAAGGAAAAGGCACTGATATTGCAGGAGTTTGCTATTCAAGGCCGAATTCGACCTTATGTTACTTAAGTTTTAATGGTAATACCAAATTATTGGTTTCTTATTAGGAAGAATGTTAATATTTAAGAAACACAGTGACTGTTCAATGTTGGAATGATGGTGTGTTCTTTCTTTTATGATGCAGCATTCTTCCATTATGTGGCCTTGGATGTTGAAGGACGATGTTGCAGTTCTTCATCAGATGGTGATTACTTTGGTGATTCATTGAAGGCTGCAAAGAAATTTACAAGTCAGAGAAGAAGAAGCAAATCAAAGAAAAAGCTCAAAGGTTTCTTAGAAAACCTTGTGATGAGAATAATGGAAAACAGGAGCAAATGTCAGGAACAACGAATGTAAAACTATGTACAGGTGATGATGATGGTAAAGAAGGTGTTGTGGCAGATGCTAGAGAAGGTAAGGGTACCAAAGTAGTTATTTTAGGAATACCAGTTTCGTTTTGATTCTTAAACTATAGACAAATAATATTGTTAGTTTCCTTGCTATTTTAAGAGGGATATTTGTTTCACCGACCATCGATGCCTATGATTATTTTCTGTTCTCTTTCCCTTTCCTGTTTTAATGAAAATAGAGAAATATGTAATGATTCATCCTCTCCAGAACTCTTTAAAATAAGCCAAAATGCCAAAATTTGACATCAATGGCATAAATGTTAAGAATTATTGAGTTGGAAAGCCAACTAAATCTTAGAGTAATAAATTTTAGTTGTCTTTACTTAATTGAACAATTAAACTTATCAACCCAAAATCTGGACTTTCATAAAAATACAGAGAGACACATACAATAAATACGTAAGCCACCGATTTTGAGATGCAATATCACTTAATAGGCGATAAGGTTGGATTTATCTGACACAAATATTCGCAATAATTGAATGAAAAGATGTAGTACTTGAGAATTATTGAGTGTAGTAATTAAGCGAGAAAATCCAGTATAAAGATTTGATCATAGCTCTAATTATGCTGACATAAATCTCCTCATATCTAAGTTGTTGGTTCATTTATACAATCTCATCTCTATTATGTTAAGAAAGTTGATATTAATCACATCTTTAAAACTCGAGGTGCTCGAGAAAATTTAAAACTTGAGGAGCTCAAGAAAATATCACGACATTCTTGTTAACATTAGATTTTCTGACAAGCCAACTAAATTTTAAATTCTTATTTTCCTATTAATCCACAATTTATGCTTCTTTAAAGAGAATTTATGATTATTCTTAACAAAAAAAAATAGAGCCTGCACATCATATATATTCCCCTTTCCAAGCAATTAAATCATGTTGTCCATGAAAACAAAGGACAAAAACTGCAGTAACAAAAGTTAATACTCTAGTCCACCTGTTAAAGTATATCTTCTATTTCTTCATTTTTTTTCAATTGTTGCATAAAGCTGAACTTTCCAACTTATCTGCCCTTCTTTCTTTCTCTTGTTATTGCTTCATTTTTTTCAGAATGGGC
>JANPWT010000001.1:17116352-17126479 GCA_024678245.1 Erythroxylum densum
TATAAACTAATATTAATTAATTAATTTTTATTTAACGATATCTTTTTTAATTACACTTCAAAATTTTCAACAGATAAAAGTAATCTCCTTCAATTATATTTCAAATTCTTTAATTTTATTTGATCAATTTTATGACTGTTTAATATTAATCTTTCGACTTTAAATTTCTTATTTTATTTTAAAATATCTAATATATTAATCAATTTTTACTATTTTTCTTCTTTAAAATTCAAGTCGAAGATAATTATGCAAAACAAAAGTTAGTAGCATCGAATATGTATTCGAAAGTAGTTTGATTTTAAATAAAGTTGTACTACTATAGTTTAAAATAAAATTTATGGGCTTGCATCACCACAAAAATTTTAAGTTGGTTGACATTCTTAATCTTCTAGAACACCTCGTGGACTAATAAAAAAAATTATGTAATTAAAAAGACCTAAATAATCATAATACCCCAATCATGATATGCAGGGGAGACCACAGAGAACTGCAAGATTCAACTAAGAAAAGCACAATCCACTAATCTTCTTGGCGAGCTTTTGGAGGAATATGAACTTTATTCTTGCAGCAGTAACAAACCAAGTCTCTACATTTTAACAAACGAATATATACCAAGCCTTCATATCATACTTTAAAAGGGGTTTGTTTGGTATTACAATTTGATATTTACAAATTAATAAGCATAATTAAGAATTAGTTAATAAACAAAAATCATAAATGAAAGTAAATTTAGTATAATATTCTTAATTTTTAAATTATTTTTATAGTTAAAATATTTAAATTTTATAACAAACTTATTGTAAAGAAAGTAGGTTTTAGTAATGGAAATTGATACATACGATGAAAGAGTCCCTTAACTTTTGTCACACGTCCAATGAAACAAAACTCCCGTGACTTGGAATCTCCGTGACCAACCCTAGAGCAGTGTGCCATCGCCCCAAAATATTTGCCAAATGCAACCCTCAAGAGGACAAGTCACTGTCACATTTATCATCTGTTTATCCAATTTTAAAATTTATTGGGGCACAAGTTTTATTAGACTTTTTGTTATTTAATTTTTTGACATGTGTAATTCTTTTATAAAAGCTTATCTATTTTTTTTCTACTACATATTTTAGGCGAATTTTAATTATAAGAAGGTATTTTTAAGCTATTTATACTCAGATTAATTTTCATTCGAGTCAGATAGGTCTCTTACAAGAAGTAAAATTCTGACTTTAAATTTTAAACGATTGCATATATAAAAAAGATTCAAACTCACGATCTCTCTTAAACCAAAAGAGTCTCTTATTAACTAGTTAAAAGCTTATATATTTATTTATGCATGTGAAAAATATCATAAACTAATTAATAAATATAAAATTACGTGTTATCATGACTCTTTAAATCTTAAGGCCCACTAAACTTCAACCCATTACTTCAACTCAACATTGAATCATGATGATAGGACAACCGAATAACCTAATTAATTAAAGACATTAGTAAAAATCATACTAAAATTTAAAATTACTATTAAAATGCCAAATAGTTCTTAATCTTATCCTAGCATTAAAAAAAGCACGTGATAAAGGCCCCCCCAACAAAAAGCAAAAGGAAAAGACCACTTTTTTTAAGTCAATAAATTTAGAATTTTGTACTACACTCAGGATATTACCTGGCTACGTTCACTTGACTGTCACAAAATTCTCTTACAGTCTTTCATCGGAACCGTCCGTTCCTACGCACTTGCGCGTGGGTCTCGAATCGGCATATTACAAAATAGAATATGCCACGTGTAAGCTTCTGTTCATTCATTATCCGCTAAACCCTGGTTACTTTACCGAACCCCACTCATCAAACTAACCCTAGTACAAGCACCCAGTCTACCTTGTGTGTATATATTCCCTCCCACTCCCCACGTACATTGTCACCTTCTGCGCTCACATGAGTTCATTTCTGATACTGAAAACTCTTTTTAGATTTTGATTTTTATGCGGAACAAATCTCATTACTAAATTGGAAACTTTCACAATTGGGGGAAATTTCTGAATCAATGGCCTTGGAGAGACGCTACGGTGTAGGATACGCGCTGTTACCGAAGAAACAACAGAGCTTCATTCAAGACTCACTCATTAGTCTCTGCAAAGAACGAGGGATCGATCTGGTGAGGATCGACTCCGAACGTCCCTTGGTCGAGCAGGGACCGTTCGATTGTGTTATTCATAAGCTGTACGGCGAGGATTGGAAGAGGCAGTTGGATGAGTTCCAGCGTCGGAACCCTAGAGCCACCGTCATTGACTCGCCTTCCGCCATTGAGCGCCTTCACAACCGAATATCGATGCTTCAGGTGGTTTCGGAGCTTAAGATCGAGTCTGGGGACGATTCCTTTGGAATTCCCAAACAGATTGTGATTTACGACAAGGAAACGCTGTTTGATCCCCAGGCTTGGGAGTTTCTCAAGTATCCGGTGATTGCGAAGCCACTCATCGCTGACGGAAGCGCGAAGTCGCACAAAATGGCGCTGGTCTTCAATCACGAGGGGTTAAACAAGCTAAAACCGCCGATTGTATTGCAGGAGTTTGTGAATCATGGAGGGGTTATTTTTAAAGTGTATGTGGTGGGAGCATATGTGAAGTGCGTTAAGAGGAAGTCGTTGCCTGATGTTCCTGAGGAGAAATTGAAGAGCTTGGAGGGTTCTTTGTCGTTTTCTCAGGTGTCGAATTTGAATGAGAGGAATAACGATGATGACAAATTCTATGAGTCGATGGATTTGGAGGACACTGAAATGCCGCCCCAGAGCTTTATTACTGGTATTGCTAAGGGTTTGAGGACTGCTATGAAATTGAATTTGTTTAATTTTGATGTGATTAGGGATTCCAGGATTGGGAATAGGTACCTTGTGATTGATATAAATTATTTTCCTGGGTATGCGAAGATGCCTGGTTATGAGACTGTTTTGACTGATTTCTTTTGGGATATGGCGACTAGGAAGGAGAAGGAGTTGGTGGGTGAGAGCAAAGTAATTGATAAACGGCCGAAGTTGGTTGGCTATGATGATGGTGTGAAGAGGATGGTGACTAATTCTTCCCAAAGTGATGGGGGGGAGAATGAAAATTCAACAGTTCTTCAAGTTTGAACAGGAGAATGAAGGAAAAAAAAAAGGGGGGGGAAAGTCCTTGAACAACTTGTGACTTTGCTTGGTTTGTTGAAGGGTAGTTTTCTCTTTATAATCTTAGTTGATGGGCCAAATTGAATCGGGTACTTTTGATGGATAGGAGAAGGTGTTAAGGTGGTGGAATAAGTAGGACTCTTTGATGCTGATAGCTTTAGCCTCTTGACAACATCTTCACATAGCGTTTCAACGTTAAACATGTACATTCCTTAGCAAGGTGCTCTCGAGATAGGTACTTCTCAAATATTCTTGAAGTCTTTAGGAAAGTTCCAGCTGTACTTGAGGCTTTTAGTGTTGCTTTTGTTCAGAAGTTTCAATTTCGTGCAGCTGCACTATGCCTTTTTGACGATGATAATTTGAAGTTTTAGAGATTCACATTCTTTACCCTTTGTTTGTGTTTTGATTAAATTGATTGTATTCCTATCCCTTTCTTTGAATTATTCTTCTTGCTTAGAGATTGTTGCCTTAGATTCAACCGTTGGTGGTGGTGGAACTTAAGATTCTTATTCCATTTCATTGCAGTAGAGATGGGCGTAAAACATTAGAGAAAGTAAAATACTTGAGCATCTTTCTGTTATTTGGTACTGCAGGTCAAGGGAGGGAACAAAATTGTAGACAGATGAAGTTTTCACAATTTCCCAATTTCCATTCTTTGTGATTAGTGCTCGTTCTGTTCTATAATCATGCAAATGTCTTATTGCTGGTGAGCTTTGTTTGGTCATATGCTCCTTTTTTCTATGTCATGAGCCTGATAAATTTTTCTTTTATGGTTGACTGCTGCTTGCAGAGAATTTAGTATATAACATCATGGAATTAATGGTAGCAATTTATTATTTGTCCACTTAATTCTGGATTCTAATTAATTGAACAACTTTTGATGATACTATTTACCGAGTTCTTGCATACTGTCTGAGGAAAAATGGTGATGGATGGTTTGGAGTTAATTTCCTCTTCATGAAATAGTCATGCTGTGAAGTTGGAAGTCATCGCGTGATATGATGATGATGTCTGGTATTGAAACTTGAATATTTTTTGAAATGCCTCAGCTTCACATCGCTATAAATGCTTGAAGCTTGACTGAGGAATGTAACTTTTTATCTTTTACAGTCAGTTTGCACTGGGCAATTTTTTGTGGCATTTCCTATTTGTGGCTAGATGTGATGTAATACCATTATGTACGAAAACTATTGGGTTAGGCTATTGGCTACCCTGGTAATCGATTGAGTGTTCTAGGAGACTATTGGTTTTTCAGTTTATAATTCCTTTTTTCCCGATATAATGACGAAGGAACTATCTTCTCATAGTGAATGGATGAAGCTTCATATTTCCATACACAGATGCATTTATATTGGACTTTTGGCTGTATTGGTGTCAGATTCCAATGTAACATTTGGTAGATTTAAAGTCTTAGTCTTATGATGATATTGCTCTAACTTGCGCATATTATTGGTTAGATGGGTTTATTAACCAACTTTGACATAGGATGTTAAAAGTTGATATGTAGGTTTGGGAATCGAATTGAGCACGACTCTTTCCTTGTCAACCATGTCCTTATTGTTACCTTGGAACCTTGTAGGAAATTTAACAACTTTAGGAGACAATCTAATTGATATAATAATAGAAATTTAATTAATTGAACTTGAGAATTTAAATTTATTCATAAAAATTAAAATTTTATAATGAATGAATATATAAAATATACATATATTAATAAAATGAATAAGATGAAGCTAAATTTATTAATGAATTTGGATATAATTATAGGAAATGAAAAAAAGAGAATATATATAAATTGAGAAATTTAATTATTTGAAGTGATGAATTTAAATTGATTAATAAAAATTGAGAACTTATAATGAATGAATATATAAAATGTACGTATATTAATAAAATAAAGTTTATTAATGAATTTGGATTGATAAATTAAATATGATTAAATTAAATTTATTAATGAGTTTGGATAGAATTATAGGAAATAAAAAAGATTATATATTAAGTGAGAAATGTAATTAATTAAAATTACTAATGAGTGAATATTTAAAGCGTACATATATTGATAAAATTAATAAGATGAAACTAAAGTTTATTGATTAAGGATAATAGGATTATAGGATGAGTCCCATTCCCCTCTCTTTTTATAACTACTATGGAAAGTACAGTTCAATTACTTAACGGCTTTTGATCTTCTTTCCCCCACATATGTATATACATATATGTATATATATAAAGTCTGAAATTTAATTAATTGAAGTTACGGATTTCAATTAATTAATAGAAATTGAGATTTCATAATGAATTAATATATAAAATGTAAATAATAAAATAAATAAGATGAAATCAAATTTATTAATAAAGGAAGATAATATTATAGGAAATGGAAAATTTATTATTTATAAAGTGAGAAATTTAATAAATTGAAGTTAGAAATTTCAATTGATTAATAAATATATAAAACGTACATATATTAATAAAATAAATAAGATGAACCTAAATTTATTAATGAAGGAAGATATAATTATAGGAAATGGAAAAAATTATAAGGAAGATATAATTATAGGAGACGAAAAAATATTTTATATAAAATAAGAAATTTAGTTGATTGATGATAGGAACAAAATTCATTACTTGATAACATAATTTACAAAAATGAATATTCAAAAATTTTTAATGATAAAATTAAAAAAATTCAAAATAAAATCATGAAATAATATTCTGAATTGTGCATGAGAGTGGGACTAAAGTCTAAAGACTAGAGAACAACTAATGCTAATGCTTGCAGTGAGATTCGTCAATCACTTAACCTCATATTTACTACTATAATATTAAAATTAAAGAAATATTAAGCATAGGGTAAGAATTAGTAAATAATTATATGTACCTTCATTATCGAATATTCTTATCAAAATAAAATTCACTTGATTAATTATATATACCTTCATTATTAAATATTTTTATCAAAATAAATTCACTTGATTGATGAGTATGAGTATGTGTATAACTAGTCACCTTTGCATTAGTACCTGTGGCCCTATGAATATTCAAATTAATATATATATATATAAGGTAAGATAATATAAAAAATAGACGAAATTAATATATCAAATAGAAAAAAGTTTACCTTAAATATCTTCATCATCTAATCAGCTTCAAGCGCACATAAAGGCTTCCACATTAAGAAGATAAAAGTCAAGCACAATGAAAAATAATAATCCAACCACTAGTGCTTAAAGTAGACTCCGAACAAATTGTAGATGATGAAATTGCTAATAGCTTTATGCAATTACTTACATGATCAGAAAATTATTTCCACAACTCTTCCACCATAACAAAACTTCAAACTGCACACCTTCAAATTCATCACACAATTTCCTGTTAAATATTTATCTAACTCCATCATATTGTATAAAATCCTAACTCTTTTTTCTTTCATGAATTTTGTAAATGAGATTGAACATGAAATTGAAGTTGGCGATAAATAAACTAAACTACTGTGACCTTGATCTTGAATTTTGTCAATTCTAAGTTTATAATTATTAAACAAATCATAACATAATTATTTAATAACATCGACATGCTATTGAGCCTGATTACCATGCAACAAATTATATATAAAATTAGCCTCCTCTATTTTGTATCTCAGTTCCAACACATATATGACTTCAATAGTATGCCCAACCATATACCAATAATAATTTAATTTCTCCATCATCTATTCTACCAAAATCTTAATAACCTTATTGGAATCAAATATCCAATCAGATAAAGTTTTCTTTATCCCACACTTAGCACTAAAGCAATAGTGTGAAGTTGGATATTTTGTTCTTGAAAAAAATTTAGTCACAGTATAAAATAATTCTAACTTTGCACAAAGTTCTCTAGCCAACTTCGATTGGTCTTCTACAAGCATTAAGTGTACTAAGAATCTCTTTGTCTCAATTTGGTAAACACCTCAACATATTGGATTGTTAACTCTAACATTTTAAAGGTTGAATTCCAGCTAGTTGGAAATCTAAAACTAACTTCCTCGTATTTGGAATGTATAATAGTCGTGTAATTTTTTCAAATTTCTTAACTCTTTTAGGTTTTACGCTCCAATATACTACACTATTTTGAATGAAATCTATTGCTTCCTTTATCACCTCTAGCCCATCCTTTACAATCAAATTGGGAATATGCGCAAAACAATATATATGAAATAACCTTATACCAACTAATAAACTCCCAACCTGTATCTTATTCTTCAACTTTTCAATCATAGCATTATTATAGTGAATAATTTGATGTCAATATTACAATATATTAAACAATCTCCTAACACAGTTGTTAACCTTTCACTTGTATGTGGTGTCGACACATAAATGAAACTACCATGTACAAATATGACTAACATCAATCATAACACAATCAAAAAATAAATTATATCAATATTAAAAAATATAAATGACCTTAAAAGTTTTTTTACGTAGAGTCTAGTCATTGTTGACATAATGTGTTGTTATTGCCATATAACCCCCTTTTTTTGATTATCAAATGTCCACATTTCTATTTTAATAGCAATTAGTTCTTTAATACTCGACAATATTCTTAAAAGTTCTTATCCTTATATATCTTCATAATGTTCGTTTTCAATGTATTCCTAGTTGGAACCTTAAAGATTGGTTGTAGTGAGTTGCAAAACATCCTAATTTTTTGGTACCAACTATAGATCGTGGATGTCTATTACCAATTACCATAGAAGCAACAAAAAATCTTGCACTATTGCTATCATATGATGTTGCAGTCATTTCATTCTTCCTTTTCATAAAGTTAGGGATAAAAAAATGTTTGACCTCCTGATACGATATTCTTTCTATTACACAAATTCACATGTCTTTTTAAATGAGAGGTTTCATCTTTTGAATTCTCGACCAACATCTTCTGACAATACTTACATTCAACTTTTTCTACTCTATCCATTGATCCAATCTTATTGAAGTGATTTCAAACTTTACTTTTTAATTGACTTGGACTTCTATCTTCATTTGGTATGGGATTAGAAGTTTCCACTTTTGTCTCCTGTAATAGATTACAACTCTCCACTTAAGGAATATGCTCATCCATCTGAAAACAGTCAAACATATCAATATATATATTATTCATAAACATAATTGATAGTTCATAAACATGAAGATAATAGGAGATCATAAACCACAATCATAAATTTAAAGATAATCAATGACTACCACAATCACGTGCATGCTTGTGTATTTGACCATATAAGTCATTGATATTATGTCACTCAACTTATGTGTATTTTCACAGATTTATAAGGTCACATACACGGGTTATGAAGTTTTTGTGCAGATTTACACAGTTATTTACACGAATGTGTATGTCACCTAATCATACTTACATGGTCAATTACACGAGTGTGTATATAATTATGTAAGTTCTCGAAACTTCACTTCACAATCACTTACATTGTCACTTACGCACCTGTGTAAGTGAATGTAAGTCCGCTAAAACAAGTCCTATATGGTAAATTTCATTATTTTACAAATTCAATCTCTAACTAAAAGATTCAAAACTAGAATACGTTGAAGAAACTTTACCTTGATGGGTGAGTGGTAAAGAAGCAAAAAAAGATGACGACGGGGTGGTAGGAGGGAGTGCTAAGACTAGAAGAGGAAGGCAAAATATGTGGAGGAAGGTAAAGTGGGTGGTAGGCCAATTGCGGGCGATAAACTGGTCAGAGAGAGAACGAGAGAGAAGCTAAGGGAAGAAAACGACGCAGGAGAGGGAGAACAAGTAGGAGAAAACGACATCGGTTAAAGTATAATATGTTTTTTAGTCTAGATTGACTTATATTATTTTACTACGTCAGAAACGAAAAGCTTACCCTAAAACAGAAGCAAAATGACACCATTTAATTTTTAATGTCAATCGGAACTCAAGTCGGGCTTAGGCTCACTCAATTGGCTTTTACCATTAAGGCCTAAGGTTCGGTCAACCCGAGCCTAGCTCATTGACAGCCCAACCTTCAAATGCCATCCCTAGTTATACCTTACCTCGTATAGAAGTCCTTTTTTTGTTTTTCACAATGTTACTTACAGCCCGGCCCTCAAATGCCATCCCTAGTTATAATTCACCTCATACAGAAGTGGACAGTGGTCCTTGTCTTAGGTTTTTCACAAATTGATCTGTGAATGAACGGAGGCAGGGTGTTCCGTCTAAATAGAGTCCACTCTTGCGAAGATAAACCTCCAGAACAAATGAGAGTAGGATTAGGAAATACTCCACTTCCTCACGCCTCGTCTTCTGTCCTTGTTTTCCATGACAGAGTGAACAAAGTCGTTTTCTGGAAATTTTAAATGATAAGTTAGAAGACTTTGGTTTTCCTTTAGATGGTCTTACAAGCATTTAATTGCCAAGTGTAGTCTTATGAATGTGATATCCAACGGTCGGTGATGCAAGATGCTAGACTTTGCATTCCAAAAGCTGACTTAAGATTTAGGATTAGTTTGTTGCGTGATTTACCAACAAGGAAAAAGAGTAAAATTTATACCATAGAAAGCAATTAAGTCGTACTTTTAATGACCTTGTCTTTGCACTGTACGTAATACTACTACTCCTATACGATTTCTTCAGGAACATTTACATTACATGTATCTCACTCGAAACTTCAAACAAAGTCGTGGCAAAAGATATTACGGAATTCAACATTCAAAAAGCGGCGGAAAAGTGAATGCGCAAACATCACAACTTAGACCTTAATTGGTAATTAATATTTTTCCATTATTAAAATTAAGGAATTAATTGAAACTGAGGGAATTATTGTACAAGAAGCCAATTATTTGTTTAAAATTAATGGCATTTTTTAATGTTTTAAAAATCGGACCGGTGACTGAACCAAAGAAGCAACTAATTTAAAAGTTAATGGTTCAACCGGAATTCAACCGTGGTCGAATCGGTGACTAATAAATATATAAAATTTTAT
>JANPWT010000001.1:17134556-17144702 GCA_024678245.1 Erythroxylum densum
CTTAGAATTAAAAGTTTTGATATTAAAAACTTTTATTTAATAAATAACTATTTTACAAGTTTAAAATTTATGTACTTTAACATATTTTAAATTTAGAATATACTTATTAGATAATTATTAAATTTAAAAAATATTTATTTAAATTAATTTTATATATTAAAATTTAATCTATATTAGTCATAATTTTTACTAGTAATAATATTAAATAAATAAATAAATAATTCTTCAACTTTTTTCCCCCTTATTCTTATATTAGAAAGTGCAAAAGTGAAATTTGGAAAATGAAGGGATAATTAGATTTAAGATGTCCAAGTGAAATTGTAACATGTACCAAAATTGCATATTTTTTAAATCAAAGACATAAATAGAGGCAAACTCTCATCGGATAATTTGCAAGATCTCCAACTAAAAATAAAATTAATGTGTAGACCAATATTGTATACCTATATTTCTATATCAACGCCGAATCTCATTTACCTACGATAAGTTGAAATCTAATGGATGATGAAACACTTTTATCTCCTTAATTTTAATTTTCAGAGAAATAAAAATCATTCATGAATAAAAAAGCAAGTGTCACAAACGTGTAACAAGATTTGTGACAGGGGTGACACTTCTTCTCACTCACACTCCTTTTTTCTTCTTTGTTTTATATATTTTTTAACAATTAAATGCAATTAATTAATTAAAATGATATTATAATATAATAAGTTAAAATAATATTATAGTATAATAAATTAATTAAATACATTAATATAATTAAAATATATTAAAATTTGATATGAAACAAAAATTTAATAAACTTTTATTTTTTTAATATTTTTAATAAACTACCCATTATTAATAATAACAATAACCGCTCATTTATTTTAATTAATTATCATAATTCTAATAAAAATATTTATTTATATTTTTATCATATTTATTCTTATTATTCTTATTATCATAATTTAAGCTCGGCACTTAATGTATACTTCAAAATGTCTCAATGCCTAAGGACTCGTCAATTGAGAAGCTTCCAGGAACTGTCAGGAAATCAGAAATACTTATTCTAAAATCGACTGTCGCTTTATACTTGTAGTCTTGTATAGCTAATGAGAACCACACGGCACGACGTCTCTATTGAGTCTATTCTCTAACCAATTTTATTTTTTAAAGCACGATCAGACCAATTTCATAGAGCTGACTTTGACTTCAATCAAATTAATTAGTGATTTCTTATTAAAAAAATAATGCATAATCAAGTCAAAATTGTGCTAATTCTGCATACGATTAACCGAACAAAGCGATTATTATAGCCTAAAAGATCGATATTTAACAGAACGGTTAGCAATTGTTTTTTTCTCTTTGTCATGATCTTTTTGCTTCTTTTATTAGAGTTATTAAATTAACATATCGACTAGGAAAAATGATCAGAATGATTTACATACAAAAATTACTATATCCAACTTAATCCGATGTTTCGAGTCATTAATTTGGTTAGTTTAATAGTGAAAATTTTAAAATGAATAATTTTTGATTCAATTTTTAACTTTTCGGTTGAAATTAGTTGAATAATTTTTGTTATTAAAACTAATTAAGTAATTAATTCATTGATTAGTATTCTTAAACTAATAAAATTTTATAAACTGCAATAAACCAATAAATTTTTATTTAACAATCTTTTTCGATTAAACTTTAAAAATTTCAAAGAATAAAAACAATCTTTTTCAATTATTTTTCAAAATTTTTAATTTTATTAAATCTTTAACCGATTTTATAATAATCTAATGTCAGTTGAACTTTTTATGCCTTAAATTTCTTGTCTTACAAATTTAATTTCTAGTCTAATTTATATCATTCCTTTATATTCAACTTCTATTCGTGATAAATGTACCGAAACTCAGAGAAAAGTGTAAATAAGAACTAACTTGTATTTATTTATCTTACTGTTAACATCAAGTCAGATTTTCTTATATACAAAACGTATAAACTGAAGTTATCTTCTACTTATAATACACAAAACTATTACTTAACATCCCTCTCAAGTTGGAGTTTCGTGAACATCAACCAAACCCAACTTGGACAGAAGTGAAGCAAAAACAAGAGCTGCCAAAATCTTGGTAAACAGATCAGCCAACTGATCTTTGGAAGAAACATAAGCAGGAGCAACAAAACCGAGCTTATACTGATCCCAAACCACATGACAATCAATATCAAGATATTTGGCGTGTTCATGAAAGACCGGATTAGCAGTAATATAAAGAGTCGTCTTGTTATTACACTAGAAAGGAACAGGAGATGGAAAAGAAATATGTAAATCACGCACCACATAAGAAATCAATAACAATTCACACACAGTAGAAGCGATACTACGATTTCAACAAATGAAGGGTAGCATCCCAAACTGAATCAACTGTTGAACAATAAAAGTAATATCAGGCCGCATAAAACCCAAATATAGTAGCCTACCAAACAACCTACGATACTGTCCAACATCCTCCTATAATGAACCGAACTTATTTGTTAATTGCAAGCCCTTAGACAATAGTGTAGAAACTGGCTTTGCATCAGTCAAACTCGAATCACACAAAATATCCAAGATATACTTTCATTGATTAACTTATAAACCTGTAGAGGATCGAGCAATTTCCAAACCCAGGAAATATTTAGCAGGACCAAGATCCTTAATAGTAAATGCAGAATGCAGAAACTGTTTAACTTCACTCAAAACAACTGCAGATGGTCCAGTCAACAGAATATCATCCACATAGATAAGAAGAGCAATAAAAGTAAAACCAGTGGATTTAACAAACAAACAATGATCATGTTAAGATTGTATAAAACCATAGGAAAGCAAATGCTCAGTAAATTTACAATTCTACTGATAGGAAGCTTGCTTTAAGCCATATAAGGACTGATTTAACTTGCAAACTTCATGAGGTCCAGCCTTAGTATACTCATCTGGAGGTAACATATAAACTTCCTCATCAATAAATCCATGTAAAAACGCATTATTGACATCTAATTGATGTATGGGCTAAGAAAAATGTGCTGCAACAGCTAACAACAATCGAACAGTAACTGTCTTAGCTATTGGGAAAAAACTATCAGTAAAATCAATTCCCTCAATTTGATGATAACCTTTGGCCATTAACCTAGCCTTATAACGATCAACAGTCCCATTAGGCTTAAGCTTCACCTTACAAACCCATCTGGAGTCATTGGCCTTCTTACCAACTGGTAAAGAAGTCAAAACCCAATTGTTATTGGATTCTAGTGCAGCCAACTCCTGCTGCATAGCCTTTACTTAATGTTCATGATACTTATCCTGATGATAAGATTGAGGTTCTTGAATAGCACAAACATTTGCCAAAAAAGACATGTATGTGGATGAAAGATGTTGAGTAGGGATAAAAGGGAAAGTAGAAAGAGAATATATAGTATGATGAACCATAACCAGAAGGTTGAGAACAAGAAGAAGAAGACAAAGAATGGTTAGTGGTTGGATGGGATACAAAAATCATTTAGCCATACTAGTTTATGAGATATTCTAGTGCTTCTTCACAACATTGGAGTAGGACTAATTGGAAATGTTGAAGAAGGTGATGATGAAGGTTCGGAGGAAATTTATCAATTGGTGAAATAGGTAGATTGATAAGAGAGCTATTAGGTTCAGAAGGCAACACATCCAGAATATCCGAAGGCTGATCAAATGTAACCAAAGGAAGTGGAACATCTGATGTTGTATTAAAGGAAGATTGATAAGGATAAGAATGTTCATGAAACACTACATCTCTAGAAACTAGAATAGAATGTGAGTCCAGATCAAACAACTTATAGCCCTTTTGTCCATAACTATATCCCAAGAAAACACACTTATAAGCTCTTGGATCAAACTTATCCTTATAGGGCTTAACATTGATAGCAAAACAAAGTCATCTAAAAGATTTCAAATGATCATACTTGGGTGGACAACCATAAAACACCTCATAAAGTGTTTTCCACTTGAGAAGTGAGGTAGGAAGTCTATTAATTATATAGGTCGCTGTAAGAATAGACTCTCCCCAAAATTATGTTGGTAAATAAGCTTGAAACATGATAGCACGAGTTATCTACAGTAGGTGTCTATGTTTTCTCTCTAGTATTCTATTTTGTTGAGGTGTATAAACACATGACTTGTGATGCAGAATTCCCAAGTTCCTAAAAAATTTCTGACACTCCCTACTTAAAAACTCAACTCTATTATCTGTTTGAATAATCTGAACATATTTCTAAAATTGAGTCTTAACTATCTTAAAAAAAACTATCTAAACAACCAACTACTTGGCACTTATGATTCATCAAATATTTCTAAGTGGCCCCATTATCAGAGATAGAATGTTGACCATAGGGACCCCAAATATCAATATGCACTAACTGGAAAGTAGAGACAGTATGAATGTTACTAGAAGGAAATATCAATCTATGTTGTTTAGCAAGTGTGCAAACATATTAGTCAACTAGCTCCCTTGATCTTAGCAAGCCATCTACTGAATCCCTTGATTACAGCACACGTATCATTCACTTCCTTATAGGGCTATCAAGGACTTTGTAATTAACGATTCCTTTGCTAAATTAGAGATAGACGTTGTGTATATATATCCTGTAAACTATCAGTATCAATATGAGCTTGATTCTCCATTTCATCATTCTTCTGTTAAAACATCACAAACACTGACTTTTCCAGTACTTTTATTATCAAAAGAAACAATATGTCTAAGTACGTTGTCAGAAACATGGCTTAAACATTGATGCTAAAATTTGTACATAGACATAGACTGAACATTATTTGTACTATTTACAACCGTACACAAAGAATATCTGTCTAGAGTGTCACCTTTGAATGAATCCTTATTGAGGATATATAGTCTTCCTATAACCTTTCCTATTGCCAATATTCGATTAGTCTTTAGGTCTTGCAAAATGTAGTGGTTTCGATAAAATTTGAAGTTAGCAGAAGATGTATTAGTAAGCTTATTCATAGACAAGAGACTAAACTTAAAAGTGGGTATATGCAAAGTTTCTGTCAAAACAAGGTCATTAAGGAAGAAAACATCACCAATGTGATGCACTCGGTTCTGAGTTCCATCAGGTAGATAAACAGGTACAAAAGTGGTAGGTGCAACAGGCTTGGTTAACAAAGAAATATCCACACACATATGATTTGAGGCTCTTGTATCTAATATCCATGAATCTAAACCTAGGCCATCAATACTAGAAAGTGCTAAGAAAGGAAGTGTACCTGCAAAATCTAAAAGATGTGCCAAGTTCACCATAAGAGGATCTGTAAGTTCTTTATTCTTTACTAACTTTAGCAACTCTTGTTTAATCAATTCAGACAATGGAAGATCGGAAGTACTAACTGCATTATCTGTGGCTAATTTACTGTTATCGATAGTGAATGAAGTAGTTTAATTAACTGAATTAGTAGTATAATATTTCCTATTCCCTTTCCCTCTTTGATTCTGTAACTCCTTGTACCAATTTAGTACACCAGTGAGTTTAAAACAATTTTCCTTCAAATGCCCATTCTTCTTGCAATAAGAGCAGAACATCTCACTCTTGTCACTGCTACCTCATTTTTGTTTAAACTGTTTCCCTCCTCCATCAGTAACCCTTTTAGTATTCCATGTGCTCACTAACATGGCACTATATTACATCCCTTCACTAAATACCATCTGCACCTCCCTTTGTTTTTCTACGCTTAAGGCCATAGAATATGCCTTATTGGCAGATGACAATGGTTTCATAACCAAAATCTGATTCCTAACATGATTATAGCCCTCATTCAAGGAAGTCAAATTAGCTAAAGCCTTAAATGCTCCATAAATACACTATGTTGTCGTCCCATAAGTACATTGTGGGACAGGTATGAGGGACAGGTATGAGGTATCAAAGCTCATCCCACAATGTCTTAAAACTAGTAAAATATTTAGCAACAGATATAGTGTCTTGTGATGCTGCACTAATCTGCCGTTGTAAATGATATAATAAAGGTCCATTACTTTCTCCAAACCTCTCAATCTAAGATCCAGTGGGTGACTTGTGCGTTACACCTTCCATCGTTGCAAATATCTGAAACCAGACTCGTATTTTTGAAGAGAAACAGTAAGTCTCGAAACCTTAACTCTCGACTCCTTAAACCAACTACTCCCTCTACCACAGAAGTGAAATAAAGCTGTTGACAACTATCAACAGACAACTCCTTGCACTCTCTTGATCCAATCGATCAATAATGTTGATCGAATACAGTATCGAGACCTATTTTGATACCTTGTACCGAAACTTAGATAAAAGTGTAAATAAGAACTGACTTGTATTTATTCATCTTACTGTTTACATCAAGTCAGATTTCCTTATATATAAAATTCATAAACTGAAGTTATCTTCTACTTACAAAACTACAACCTATTTACAAAAACGACAACACTTTACATTAATAAACAGTACACAAAACTATCACTTAACAATAAAGAAATTGAATCTTACTTCCTATTACACTAGAAACTAACATTTCCACAAAGAAAACTATAGAATTATAATCGTAAATAGCACTACCAAAAGTAGCATTCAAGTGAAGAATTAAAATATTTAAGGAATTTCTTTATCATTTTTGGATATGGTTTTTGTGAAGCTTGAACCAATATACTAACATCTCCAATAGAGAAAGTTACCCGAGGCTCGTAATAGCTACAAATAAGAGAATTAACAACATAAAGTCAAAGAGAACCTTAATCTCATTTCAACCTTATATTTGCATCAAGTAAAGTTACTTTCTATTTGCTTCTTTAACTCCAAATCTTGCAATCAACTTTTTAGCATTAATCTTTTGAGATTAAAAAATTCTAATAAATGAAATTTTCACTTGCAAGCTAAGAAAATGACTTGCTCTCCTACACTTATGATAGATAATTTTTTTTCAAGTATAGCAAATTCTTTCTCATTATTACCAATTAAGATCAAGTTATTTATATGATTAAGAACTAGAAAGAGTAATTCATTACGCATAAATGATAATTTGATTATTAAATTTTAAATTGACAAAATTGTAAATATTCAACAATATTTCTATACCAAGCAGTTGGGCTTGGTTTAACCAATAAAATTCAGTATTGAGTTTGCACTTTTCATACATAATCAGGATAAGAGATAAATGTTATCTCAAGGTTTGTTATTAATGAATTTGATAATAACTATATAATTTTTAAAATTCAAATTTGATTTATTCTAATAGCTAATGATATAATTTTGCAAAAGAATGTTTCCTTACTTACAGAATCCTTCTTAATAAACTTACCTTATTTATTAGAAATGATTTCATAATATCTGAAAGGATCTTGCTATTTTTCTTAATGTCTGAATATTGGAAGATTCCAGCAAAGATGATATCGAAGATTCTTTAGACTCCAAGTCAACTCAAAATATAAGTAAAGCAATGAAGAAAATGCCTATTTAAGGAAGAGTCACTGCATTTGTGAATATGTCAGATTTTTGAAATACATCATCAGCATCAATATTCTCGAAATTAATATCTTTATTAAAATTTTTGTGTCTTAGAAAGTGAAATAGTTTATTAAGATAGATTGTTATTCCTTGAAGCATACAATGAACAAACCCTATATTTATTTTTGTTGGGAGCTTGTAGAGGCTTGTTGAACATTTCGAGTATGAAAAGTTGAAAATTTTACTATATGTAATTGTGAGCTTGGAAATGCTAGTTAAAATTTACTACTTGAAATTTTATAGTTAAATACTCAAGTTGAATACTTGGGGACTGGATATAGATTTTATTATAAGCCGAACTAGTATAAAACAACTGTGTCAATCTTTCTCTCTTAACTTTTAAATTTTCACATTATAGTGTTTGTGTTTAATTTACAAGAGGCTTCTTCACTTTTAGAATAGGCTCCTTCTGTTCTAATATTGCAAGAGGTTTCTTTTGTTTTAAACTTTTATAGGTTCCTTTCGTTTTAACCGTTAATAGACTGCTTTTGTTTTTAATGTTAACAGGCTCCTTTCATTTTAAACTTCAACATGCTCCTTTTATTTACAAACCTTTTTGTTGAAATTTAACAAGTTCTTATCGATTACATAAATTAATAGTAACTTGTAATTTTTTTTAAGTTACACACAATTCACTCTCCTCTTGCCTATGTTTGCTTTATCGCTAAAAGCATAATTGGTTATTCCATATAGATGCCTTTGTCAACTACTCTATAAAAAAAGGCACTTGCCACATCTAGCAGCTAGCCATAGATGTCTTTGTCAAGTTCATTTGTTTGCTGTCGCTGCCAATACAACACGAGCTAAAGTCATTTTGGCTAAAGGGCTGAACGTTTCTTCATAATATTCTCCATACTTTTGAGAAAAATCACGGGTTAGTAACCCTTGCTTTAAAACTATCGATACTTCCACCAGCTTTCCTTTTAATAATGTATGACCACTTTATAGGAGATAAGTTATACATTTTCAGTTTTGGGAATAAGGTTCCAAGTTTCATTGTCTTTAATAAACCTTTATTTCTTCGTTCATAGCATGTTGTCTCTCTTTCCCTCATCAAAACAATATGATTCTGCATCATTAAAAGGACCAAGAAAGAGAGAATGATAAACAATTGCAAAATTTTTGTCTTTAGATCGAATAAGTTTCACAATTTAACACTTAGGTCACTGACTTTTTTACGGTAACCTGTTCACTTCTTTCATGATCACTTGAGATTCCCCTTTAGTTTGCTCCTCTAATGAAGAAAAAGAATCACAATTGTCCGATCTGGATTGACTGTTGTGGCGAAGGCGAGATGATTTCAAACTCATCCGTAGTCCACCTTCATTTTTAGATTCATTAGACCGATACAAATGATGGAACTTCATTTTTTTAAAAAATTCCTTTGAAACATCAAAGGAATGAATTGAAGGTATCAAAGGAATGAGTTAAAGGATCCTTGCACTTCCAACCTTTCATCCTTTCATCATATCTAAAAGAAAAAATACTTTTTTTTCCCTTTGCATCCAACTTGCTTCTCCTATTCAGACACATCAAAACAGGAAATAGAATCAAACACTTTTCGATGTTGAACGTTAGACCTTACTCCAAACTTTAACTCAAAATGAGACTTCATATTAGTTAGACTGAGAGAAACTCAATCAAAGATACATGTTGCACACTGTTAAGGAAATAAAACTAAATCAAAGAGACCATCTCATTAATAAAGTAAATCAAGAAATTAGTCAATTACGTATTTCTTGAGTTTAGGATTTCTAATTCATTCTTTTTTTTTTTGAAAATTTAAGGAATGATATTAATCAAAAGAGAGAAAAATAACAACTATGTACACCCCTACGAATAGAGGACAGACTGAGAACAGTCATAGAAAGAGGCCGACTAAAAGACCTCCAGTTAAATACCGAAAACCAACCCACCCACTATACAGACCAGCGCCTACGCATATCTAGACTCACGCAAACCTGTTTTCCAGACACAATGAGCACCTCTCTAATGGCATTAACTATGAAATCCGCCAATCCATACTGGGACCTCGCCTACTGCTTATAAATACGGTTGTTCCTCTCTCTCCATATATGATAAATCACCAGCTGAAACGACGTCCGGATAAAGAGATCGTCAGTCCTTCCAGCTCGGGATACACCTATAATGAAATCCAATACCACAGACCATTCATAAGAGTGCAGAAACAACCCAAGCAAATGTATAATACGACTCCAAATCGCCTTTGAGTAAGCACAATGAAAATACAAATGATCTCGGGATTCACCAAGCTGATTGCAAAGAACACACATAGAATCAAAGCTACCAAAACACCTGTCTTTCGTACGTAGTCTATTTTTAATCACCAGCCACACAATAACCGCTGCTCTAGGACTGAGTACCTGGTCCCACACCACTTCAGCCCAACAGACCTCCGGTAAACTCCTTCGACCAATGGAATGGGCTGATTTGTTGGTGAAAACCCCCTTGAATCAATTGACCACTTCAGTTCATCCTGGCCAGATCTGAGTACCACCCCTTCCAAGTATGAATCTAAAATATGATCGAAGCAACAAGTAGCCCTTCGCCCCCGCCACCGAACCACCCATGCAACTGACGCTTCTTGAGGGAAGCGATTCC
>JANPWT010000001.1:17174686-17188430 GCA_024678245.1 Erythroxylum densum
CTCTACTCTTCACTCCACCTCTATTCTCAATGTTGCTGACAATACATCACAGGTTTGTGGTCCTGCAGGAATGACAAAAGCCGAGAAGTTAGACTTCCAAGTCAAGCATACAAACAGATACAAGGAATTCATAGGTAACATATGCACTGTCTTTGAACCTTTATCTTATGACACAACAAAAGATTCAGCAGGATGGGTCCATTCCATGAATGAACAGCTAGCCATATTAGAAGCAAACCAAACCTGGGTATTGACCAAACTACCTAAGGGAAAGCGAGCTATAGCATCAAAGTGGGTGTACAAGGTGAAGTACAACCCTGATGGAACTGTTGCTAAGTTAAAATCAAGGCTCATGGCAAAAGGCTTCAATCAAAGGGAGGGAATTGACTACTCAGAGGTATTTTCTCCTGTTGCTAGGATTGTAACCATTCGGACTTTCTTAGCACTAGCTACAATTAGAAAGTGGCCTATCCTACAATGTGATATTAATGACGCTTATCTTCACGATCATTTGGAAGAAGAACTCTATATGTTACTACCCCAAGGTTATGCAAAAGCAAAAACAGGAGAGGTTTGTAAATTAATCAAGTCCATTTATGGACTCAAACAAGCAGGAAGGCAATGGCACAAAGAATTGACAACAAAATTAAGGGCTTGGGCTTCACCAAAGCCGAAGCAGACCATTGTCTCTACACTAAGGGAACAGATGACCATTTTACTGCCATACTCATCTATGTGGACGACATACTTCTAACAGGAGCAAATGAACAACACTTAAACCATATCAAAGACTCACTGCACAGGGAATTCACAATCAAAGACCTCGGATATGCAAAGTTCTTCCTAGGGGTCGAAATAGCCAGATCCGCAAAAGGTATGCTACTCAGTCAAGGTAAATACATCCAGGACATTTTACACGAAACCAACCTCCATGAATGCAAGCCCAGTACCACGCCCATAGTTCCAGGAAAGAAGCTTACCCTTGACGACGACGACCTTCTCTCCAATCCATTGCTTTACCGCAGGGTTGTGGGTCGGCTCCAATACTTGAGCTTCACTCGACCCGACATCACCTACATCACGCAACAATTAAGTCAGTTCATGCACACGCCACGGGAACCACACTGGAGGGCCGTCAAACATGTCCTCAGATATCTCAAGGGAACCCAACAACAGTGCTTATTTTACCCCTCCGACTCTCATCTCCAACTTACCGGTTACTCCGACACCGACTGGGCCAGTTGTCCTTTTAGCCGACGTTCGTTGACTGGGTTTTGCATCTTCCTCAGAAACTCTCCTATCTCCTGAAAAACGAAAAAGTAAACCACCGTCAGTCGATCCACCGCGGAGGCCGAGTATCGAAGTTTGGCCTCCACCACCTGTGAGTTAAAATGGCTCACCCAACTTTTACAGTGTTTTCAGGTCAAGCAGGACGGAGCCATACCTCTTTTTTGCGATAACCAAGCGGCGATCTACATCTCTAAGAACCCCGTCTTTCGCGAACGTACTAAACATCTGGAGATCGATCTCCACCTTGTGCGAGATGCGGTGACCTCTGGTTTTCTTGCCCTTCACCATGTACGCAGCTCGCATCAAATCGCCGATCTATTCACCAAGCCCCTTACGGCGCGCACCTTCGACGCCCTAGTTCTCAAGTGTGGCTCCGTCTCTCTCCGGAGCTCCGACTTGAGGGGGGCGTGTTAAGAAAACTAGGGTTGCCGCATGATAAAACGTGGGCTGTGGAATTGGGCTGTGTAATTCCATACTGGGCACACATACGGAGATGGGCCCCAGGGTTTACTTATCCAGCATACGGAGATAGAATTGACCCAGTTACTTACTTATTCAGCATTGCTTTTTTATGTCATTTTCATCCGTTGTACATAACAGTCGAATATCCCTGACAATTCTGCTATGGGTACCGCACACAATAAGCACACACACAGTAGCACATCGTTGCCTTCAGTGTACAGACCACAATAGCAAATAGGTTTATCGTTTTCCTCTCTTCAAGTATAAATATCCTCCCTCTGTACATATCTTGGTATGATGAAATACATGCTTTCTTCATCAGTCTAAACCTCTTATTTTTCACATATCATTGAATGAACTTGTTTAACAACCATTTGAAGGACTCAAAAGAGTTAAAAGAGTATTAGTTGAAAATAACCGAGTGCGGCCAATCCAGTAATATTCCCATCAGGAACAGTATCACACTAAAAGCCATTAAAAAGGTAGTAATCGTTGCCATTCCAATTACCAGTGTAGTTGTTGGGATCGGATTTATGTTTCTTTGAAGTTCCTGGGCGATGAATAGCTTTTGAGCTCTATTAGCAAGAGGTCCAGGGTTTTCTTTTTGTTTTGAAGCGGCAGCAAACACAACAATTAATGTCCCAAAGTTGCCACGTTGAGAGTATGATAATACCAAACATACATTGGTAAACTTGATGGCTATGTTCATATTGTATCAGTTTGGTTACGGTTCACGCATTACATCATCATCATCATCATTATCACCTAGTCTGAAATCCCACAATGAAGTAGAGTCTGGAGAGGTCCGATAGTACGCAGCCTTATCCCTACATGTTCACGCATTACATGTTTTTCATTAATCTTTGGTTTTTGATTGATTCTTTTATACAATTGCAGTTTCAACATGCGATAAAGCAAAATGATGCAACCTTTCTGATACGAGAAACCATAACAAGGCCAAGAAGACAAATGAGACCTTCCAAGTCAGCAACTATCAATGAATCAATTGAAGTACTGGGCACATTCTCAAGATGCAATGCCCCTGAAGAGAGAGGCCCAGTTACCTGATGTTAATGTAATAACACTTAAGAATGTGAAAGATATTTCCCAGCAAGCAACACAGAGTTTAATTTGCATTTATATCAATCTAAGTTTCTAGAACTAAAACTCTATAAACAGATAACTTCCCTAAAAGACACTGGAAGTTCATAGTACAAAAACACTCACATAGAGAAAAAAAGCCTAATTTTCAACAACCCAGATGCAGAAAATTCAGATTATCAAACAACAAGGCCAAAGGATCTTACAACCTAAAACAATCAAAAAACAAATAAACCAGATGGGAAAAGTGAAAAAGGAAATCAAAAGAAGTACCTGATCTAACTGTGCGCAGCAAAAAGACCCCAGAGTAATCACCCTTGCTTCCAAAGAACAAGGCCCTTCAAGACACCACAAAACAAAGCTTCCAAAAACACTAAATGAGTGCAGGAACCAGTTCCAAGAGACAAGACAGACAGATTCCAGAAGACTCCACTAGAGTAAAGGCATTACTTCCAATGTTCTACACACAAAAGCAACATAGTACAGGACCAAGAATAAACTTCAAGAGCTAAGATAAACATCCCAACAAGTATACTGATAGTCATATTGTAACCGACATCCATTAGATGTGAAACTTCACTTGTTCAAAATTAAGATTACACATATATGTATAATCCATCAAAGAATCTAATCCTGATATTCATGCTAAAAGAATCATGATCAGCAAGACTGCTAATGCGTCTGCATAGAGACTCCTTCGAAATTTAAATCAACGTTGGGGACATTCTATAATTCAGCACATTAATTGCATGTTTAAAAAGGGAAGAACGACACTCTTCTAGAACACGTAAAGTAGCTAGAGACATTTTTACCAATCAAAATCCAGTCAACAACTTGCTTTAAATTTTTTTTTACTTAAAACGAAGTAATTAGCAAAAATACAAAAAGAAAGTAGATCTATAGTTGTTTAAAGCCAAACCCACACCTGATCTTAACATAGATTCGTGTTGCTAATAAGCATTAAGGTAGGATAAGTGCACTCTACATACACTCAAGCACATGACTTCAAGTCTTAATAAGATGCATTCAACTCTTACAAAAATCTTCGGTAACAAGCCATTACCACTCAAAACCCGACCTACGCCCAAATCATTGGGCAAATCAAACCTGACTCACTCGCTATTAACAGAAAATGATTCAAATCAAGCTTTGCCTTCATAATATTAGTCCAAAAGAAGATTGGAAAATAACCATTTCCACTTATAGTTACCAATTACCAACAAATCTACAATCTGGGTAAGTTCAACATCTATGACCCGATGTTCTAACAGAGACATCATAGCACCTACCCATGCCAATCAAGGCCGAGCATGGCGGTGACAAAGCGGACAGAGAGAGCCTCAAAGAGGAGACAAGCGAGCATGAATAACTTGGAAGCAACAAATGGTATCGTTGTGCGAAACTCTGAGGACCAGCTGTGGTATTGCCATAAAGAGCATACCTCAAAGAAGAATTAACGCAAAAGGAGGATAGAAAGAGTTAAGAAGAATAGGCGCAAGATCGAAGAAGTGAAGCGGAAAGCAAAATCAAAAGATCACGAGGAGCATCGGCTTGGCTTAAAGTCGAGAGTTTTGATTTAATTAAAACATCGTTATAATTATGGAATAGGGTAGGAACAGCGCCCATGGAACAACTGATCTGATGCTATGGAATATTACATATGAAAATACCGTTAATTCATCATAAAATACTGTTTACAATGTCGAGATAAAATTTCCTAGTCGGAGAATCAATAACTTCATATTTTCTTAATCCGCCTCCCCTTTTCCTTTACCAGGTTGAGGATGAAGTGATTGCATCTGACCGTGAATTGCAAGATATATCTATAACTCCGTTGCTAAATGCCCTGCATACACACAAAACATTTGCAAATTTTACGAATCATGATCCCCTGCTTTCTATCTTTCCTCTTTCACTTGATTGATTTTCATTAGTTGAATTCTATTTTGATCATATCTTGAAAGAGTCCCACTTCAATCTAACTAAGTTGAATTAACAAATAATGTCTAAAAGTAAATAATAAGATATATTATAACATATGTCTTAACAATGATGTACTTGAACGCGGCAAACCTGAAGCAGTCCTTCTCTATGAGATGCAAGAGAAAGAACTGGCTCTTCATGTTTCTTTAACATTAATATTCGGAAGATAATAGGACTTATAAGTGAAGGAAGATGATTAATTAGTACATATGAACTGTTGACAATTTATATTTATATTATTATTATTATTGATTAACTTAAGTTGTCTAATTTATGAAAGTCATTTAATTGTCTAATTTATGAAAGTCATTTAACTGAATTTCAATAATTATTTCTATAAAATTCTTTGTACAACTGACGGGGATATGGGTTACTATTCAAGAACACCAAAGTATAATATACTAGTCTAAGAAAAATTTTGACTTTTCTTCCCAAACTATTCAGAGTCTTCCTCTTTTCTGGTACTCTACTCTCTTACTAATGCACTAGTTGGAGAGTCTCACACGTTTCGATCATTTTCTGCTTTCTTCTCTAATTTCCAAGTCTTTCTCATTTTTATGGATCACATACTTTTACAACTTTTCTGTCTTTAACTTATATTATTGACTTTTTTTGGCAAAGGGAATATGTGTTCATAGCTTATCTCGGAATCATTAGATTTCATCTAAATAAAAATATACAATAAGAATATACTCTAAAATTTCTCATACATTTTTAATTTCTAAAAGTTTTGTATAAATATTTTGTTAAGAAATCACCAACAAATTTCTTAGAGATTTGTAGAAAATTCTAGATTTAGGAAAACTCTAGAATTGAAAAAAAAGAAAAGAAGAAAAAGAAAAATCTAGAAAAATCTTGCAAGTGGGCAACTTGCAAATCTAGAAGCTTCTTGCAACTTGTGCAAGTTGGCAAGTGGCAAGTCTAGAGTCTTCTAGGTTGGTGGTGCTTGTCTATAAATAGGCAATAGCACCATTTGTTGTGTAACCATAAAGAAAGAGAGAGAAATGAATTAAGAGAGAAAAGTGTAGAGTGTGTGTGGCGTGTGTCCAAGTCTCTTTCTTCTACCCTTGTTTTGTACAAATCCTTTGGTATTTTGAGTCTTGTATTTGCGTCTTTTTATCAATAAAATTATCGTCGTGTTTTTAACAAAAGAATATATACATTAGTTACGTTCAACGTGTCAGACTATATTTACCATTCTCCAATCTTCATCCCAGCCAAAGCAGTGGAAGCAATTGTGACTCCGTTTCTCCTTGCCCAAAATACTATCTAGGAATTACAGATATAACTAAACATTAAATCTTTGAGGTGCTTCAGAAGTACCTGAATTTTTTCAATATCGTCTCTGGAAATGCTGCACTACAGTTCCTGTGCACTTAATCAAATTTTGCATCTCTTAAAACAGTAGTATTCACAGTATGTTGCTCATCACGATGTTCCTGAGTTGCTCCATTCATATCAAAGGTACCCAGGGGAATGTAATCAGGATGAGTAGCTGGCTCTTGTGGAGTTGTAACATTCAAATCCAGCATGTAGGACTGATGGAAAAATGACCGATTTAGATCCTGAACAGCTACTTTCTCATTATGCAACTTTCGCGAATTTCTTTGTGACAAGTGCAAGGTTAGGCCCTTCATATTTGCTTCAAGTGACCCAGCCCGTACATTTATGACTCGATTTATAGAATAAACCAAGTAAAGGGGTTCGTCAGGTATGGTAAATGGCAGTAAAGCAAGTACGTCAGTGCAATACCTGTAAAAGAAAATAACCTGTAGAAAATTGATGAGAGTTGGGTAAAAGGAAACTTGCAATTCCTTCAAGAACACAACTTACATCAAAAATGGAACAACTGAAGGGTAAAACGAAACTTGCAATTGCGTCAAGAACACAACTTACGTCAAAAATGGATCAACTGAAGTTCTCTAGGCTCCAGCTTGGACTATCAAATTTGCCAATAATTTTGTTCCTTTAAACAAGTTTGGCACTACTAACTAACCGTTTACCATAATAACTTAAGCTGTTGTATGAGATCAACTTAATTAATTATATATATTTACTAATACACTCTTTTAAGTGAACCATAATAGCTTAACTTGTTGTATGAGTTCAACTTAATTGATTTTATATATTCACTAGCACACACTTCTTTAAGTAAAAGCCCTTTGAGCTTGAAACTTACACAAGCTCGCTCTACCTTGTGTTGAATAATAAGTGAGTGGTAGGATTTGAACTCACGGCCAATTGGTCACAAAGGTTTTGATACTGTGTTAAGTGACCATTTCATCACAATAGCTTAAGCTGTTATGTGAGGTCAACTTAATTGATTTTATGTATTCACTAACAGGCACATATAAGCTTTTATACTCGAGAAACTCCACGCCTAAGTTGAGTCAGGGAGCCACCTTCAGGTTTTCCCTTCTAATTTCCGCTACATTTCAAGTGGACTTTTTAGTTCAGATATTGAGGAGAAATGCCAGGTATAGATTGCATGAATAAAAATGATATCGACTTTCAAAAAATGCAGGATGCCTGAAATTAGTAGCTCTTTTAGCTTACAATCAAAATACAGGAAAAAGGGAAATATATTAGCTTCAAGAAGCATGCTTCTCATTCATATCCATCAGCAAATGATCCGAGAAATTTGAGCTCATTCTTGAGGATCTGTTTCAAGTGCTATGAGATATGGGATAAAAGTGATCGGATGCACAAGACCTTGACGCAGCACCACCTCTACAATCTGCACATAAAACCAAGCATGGAACTTATCAGCTTGAGTACTGTGACACCTAAGCATAGGCTGTAAAGCACTCAAAACTAAAATTGTCAAATTGTTTGAAAAACTTAAATATTCATGTTCCCAGTCAAACTTTCGATTTCTCAAAACTACATAAGATTCTTCACTTTATCAACCTTTCATATTCTAGACTGTCTGGCAAGTTTCCTCACCTTTAAGGCATCAACAAGAAAATAAGCATACGATCATGTCCTTACCTTTAAGGCAGTCTAACGAACATGTTCATTTAAGTCTAGGCATCTGCCCCTTATAGTATCCCACTACAACTGTACCTCCACAGATGTTAGTATCACCAGTACCTGCGGCAACAGGTACACTGTTAGTCTATTACCTTCCTCTATAGAATCCTGAATAACATTATTACTAGCCTTTTCCACTCCCATCTGACTTTCCGCATCAAGCAGAAACTCGTGCATATTTTGTCATATTATCTACTAGTCAAACCAGTTAATATAATCAATTGTTAGTTAGCTAATGGCTAATATAATCCTCTGGTTGCCAAACAGGCTAAAGTGATCCACTGTTAACAAATTGTGGGCCACCTTCTTCAATGGAGGATGTTTTATATGAGAAAAGAAGGAAAAAGAAAAAACTTATATAGCCTTTTACTTTAGGAAGCTCCTTGAAGGCAACTTTGAGTGTACATTAGGTATCCATCAGTCAATCATACAACATTACCAAATTACTAACTAATCACAAACATATAACTCGGCAACTTGATTTATTGAAAGAAGTAAAGATTACCAAACGAGATGCTGACATCCGACATGCAAAAGGACTGATTGTCATTGAGTTACTGTCTTTTAGACTTTGAAATTTGCTAGTCAAGTTGCATGCGGTTGGAAATTTCGATGAGATTGCTGGAAAAATTGGAGAGGTGGGAACCTATACTGAAATTTCAGGCCCCATTGCAATAAAAAAATTAGTCTTGCTACAATCCCAAGTCAGCGTCAAGTTATGAAAGTTGGTGCCAGATTTTTCAAGGGACGAAATTTCCTGCATATGAGAAGAAGGATACTTGTAAGTCAACTTAAGGATGTCTCATATATCAATCATACAACAATACCACCTTACTAAACACAATTATCGAACCCATCAACTTGCTTTCTTTGTTGTTGTTTTAGATCAAAAATTTCTTTCCAACTAGCAAAGATTTATGGCTGCAGCGCTTGTAGGAGGAGCATTTCTCTCTGCTTCCCTTCAAGTGTTGTTTGATAGGCTTGCTTCTCCGAAGGTTGTAGACTTCTTCAAGGGAAGGAAACTTAATAGTAAGTTGCTGGAGAAGTTGAAGATAACGATGAGATCTGTTAAAGTACTACTTGACGATGCAGAGGAGAAGCAGATTATTGATGGTGATGTGAGGAAGTGGCTTGATGATCTCAAAGATGCTTTCTACGAAGCTGATGACTTGTTGGATGAGATTGTTTATGCAGCTCTGAGTTCGGAGATGGAAGCTGGACCTCAGAACAGCATAGATAGATTCTGGAAGTTTATCTCTACCCAGGGTCCACTTGAGAAGGAGATAGAATCAAAGTTGGTGGAGATACTTGAAAAACTTGCATATTTAGTTAATCAGAAGATTGCGCTTGGCCTGAAAGAGCGTCTTGGAGAAAAGCTATCATCCCAAAAGATACAAACCTCTTCTGTGATGGATGAATCTGAAGTTTATGGCAGGCAAAATGATAAAGAAGTCATAATTCTGCTGCTACTATCAGATGATGCGAACTGTAATAACCTGGGTCTTATACCCATAGTTGGCATGGGTGGGATCGGAAAGACCACTCTTGCTCAATCTGTATACAATGATAATAGAGTAAAGGAGCGGTTTGGCTTCAAAGCATGGATCTATGTTTCAGAAGAATTTGATGTTTTGAAGGTAACCAGGAGCATTCTCAATGGGGTTAGTTCAACAGCGCACGACTTCAACAATCTGGATCATCTTCAAGTTGCATTGAAAAATGAATTGACGAATAAAAAGTTTCTACTGGTACTTGACGATGTTTGGAATGACCGTTATGATCTCTGGGACATTTTGCTAAAGCCTTTAAAGGCTGGGGCAAAAGGAAGTAAGATAATAGTCACAACTCGCCTTCAAAGTGTGGCATCAGTCATGGAAGTCGTTCATACTCATCATCTGAAGGAGATATCAGAAGAAGAATGTTGGGCCTTGTTTTCTAAACATGCATTTGGGGGGAGGAACTCTAGTGCATATCCAAAATTAGAAGAGATTGGTAGAGAAATAGTGAAAAAGTGCAACGGCTTACCTTTGGCAGCAAAATCATTAGGGAGTCTCCTACACTCCAAACGAAAACCCGAAGAATGGGATAGAGTTTTGAAGAATGATATTTGGAATTTACCAAAAGATAACATTCTTCCAGCTTTGAGATTGAGCTACCATTTTCTTCCATCTCATTTGAAGCAATGCTTTGCATATTGTGCAATATTTCCCAAGGGCTATCGGTTTGTAAAGGAGGAATTGGTACTCTTATGGATGGGAGAGGGGTTTCTGGGCCAAGCAGGATTCAGCATGGAGAGGGAATTCATTGGTGAGGAGTACTTCGATGATCTTGTGTCAAGGTCTTTTTTTAATCCAAACGGAGATGTTTGTTGGCCAACTAGCTTCATTATGCATGATCTCATCAATGACTTGGCTAGATCTGTGGCTGGAGAATTTTGTTTTCGATTGGATGATGATGATGATTCATGTGAGGTCCCACCAAGGACACGTCATCTGCATTATGTTCTAAGAAAGAGTTTGTTGTCCAACAAATCTGAAGCCATTACTAATGCTCCACTACTGCGTACTTTCTTATCATTGAAAGCGTATGGTAACATTGATGCAAAGGTAATTTATGATATACTTCCAAAACTTGAGCGCTTACGAGTACTATCCTTATTTCGGTATTGTAGTATATCAAAGTTACTTGAATCTCTCTGCAATTTAAAGCATCTTCGACACTTGAATCTCTCTGAAACATTAATCGAAATATTACCTGAATCTTTGTGTTGTTTGTATAACTTGGAAATTTTATTGTTGGTGAAATGTGATAAACTCGTCAAGTTACCGTTAAAATTGGGAAATTTGGCCAATTTGTGTGTTCTTGATATTGAGGGGACTCACTTGCAAAAGATGTCACCACGGATGGGTAAATTATCGAAGCTCCAAAAGTTGAGTTATTTCATGATTGGAAACGAAAGTGGGACTAGTATTCAAGAGTTGGGGAATCTTCGGCAACTAAGAGGACGTCTTGTTATTAGGAATCTTCAAAATGTTATGGATGTGGGAGAAGCTTTAAAAGCCAACATCAAAGGGAAAATACATCTCAAGGAGTTGGAATTGGTCTGGGAGGGCGATGTTGATGATTCATTGCATGCTAGACGTCTACTGGAGCACTTGGAACCTCATAAAAATGTGGAAACTCTTACAATTAGAGGCTACGGGGGCACGAGATTTCCAGATTGGATTGATGAAGGATCTCCTTTGTTAAGAGTAGTAACCTTGCAGCTTCATGGCTGTAGGCACTTTAGCCAACTACCACCACTTGGGCAGCTGGAGCACCTGAAAATACTCTCAATTACAGATTTCCCAGGAATCGTATCGATTGGTCCTGAGTTCTATGGTAGATGTACATCCATGAAGAAGCCATTTCAACGCCTTGAAATTTTAAGGTTTGAAAAAATGGCCCAGTGGCAGGAATGGGTCATGTGTAGAAATGAAGAGGAAGTTTTCCATCTCCTTCAAGAGCTCTACATAATCAATTGTCCTACATTCAAACAGTCTCTGCCTCAACACCTTCCTTCATTGATTACGCTCGAGGTTAGGAAAAGTGAGAGACTTGTGGCTTCACTCCCAACAATTCCAAGGATTCTCAACATGGATTTGGAAGATCTGACTTTACGCAATGGCTATCGGCTTTCAGCTTCTATTCCTTTGCTTGAAAGAATAGAGCAACTGGGTTGTTGTGGTTTGCTCAATACTTTACAAGAAGTTAAAATTTGGCAGTGTGATTTCTTGAAGTGTTTCCCCTTAGAGTCCTTCTCCAGCTTAAAGCATCTACATATTGTGGATTGTCCAAACTTTGAGATGTCTAATGGAAACTATATATCGCTCCTCTCCTTGGAGATCAAAAAGTGTCCGAATTTAGTATCATTTCCTGAAGTGGGATTAAAAACTCCTAATTTGCAAAGACTACGATTAGAGGATTGCTCAAATTTGAAATGGTTGCCAGAGCCTATGCGCTCCGTACTCTATTCTCTTGAGGAGTTAGTCATTGGGAATTGCCCAAAGCTTGAGTCGTTTCCTGAAGGAGGCTTGCCCTTAAAACTACAAAGGCTTGAAATTGTTGGTTGTACTGAGCTTATAAATAGACGCAATCAGTGGAATTTGTATTGTCTTCCCTCTCTTTTGCATTTTAAGATAGGTGACTATAGACATGCGGAATGCTTTCCTGAGGAGTCACTACTCCCACCCACACTTACCTCTCTTCAAATCGTGGATTTGTCAAATCTGAAATCTCTCGAGTGCAAGGGGATTCAACATCTCACTTCTCTTCAAAGTTTGACTGTTTATGGTTGTCCAGAGTTTCGATTGTTGCCAGAAGACGGCCTCCCCTCCTCCCTCACCTCTCTTTGCATATGGGATTTACAAAACTTAGAATCTGTTGTCAACAGCAAGATTCAACAACTCGCTAATCTCGAGGAGTTATCGATCTGCAATTGTCCTAAGCTGAAATCTGTGCCAGAAGAGGGGCTACCTTCCACTATTACTTCTCTTAAAATATGGGATTTTGCTGATTTGGAATCTCTCAACTCCAAAGGACTTCAAAATCTGACTTCTCTTAAAGATATGTGGATCCGTAGCTGCCCTAAGCTCCAGTCCTTGCCAGAAGAGGGCCTACCCTTGTCCCTTTTTACTCTGGGTATCAATAGTTGTCCTTTACTGAAGAAAAGGTGCAAGCAGGAGAAGGGTGAAGATTGGCCCAAGATTTCTCACATCCCTGGTATACTTATTTATTAATTTGATTGTGTTGGTGAATAAGATGTAAACTTGTATTGGTCTTGTGTATTGTTTGGCTTATCCAAAGTCTTGGTATTGGTAAAATTACAAGACAATTAAAGTAAATGTTGGAATATGAAACATTTACTTTGTTTTGGTTATGATTAATATTTCATGTTTATGTATGTTATAAAAAGGGAAGATGCTAATAAGAAGTTGTATGTCTTCTTTCACATGGTTTTGTTTTGTGCCGTGTGAAAAAAATTTACCACAGACCAATTCTAAGGGCCTTCCTTTTAAGAAGAAATTTAATAATTTTTGAAGTAAAGAGTTAAATTATGAAAGAATTTGATGTCTTTAAACTTATTTCGGTGGACATGATATGACTCCTGAATTTGATGTCCTTGGTAACGTTCCGCTTTCCGTTTTCTCAAAAATCGTTTAGACGTTTACACCAAATCAATAGATTTCAGTCATATAATACAACCTTGTAAAATGCAAAAGCTGTTGAAACCATGTAATTAAGCTTCCCCAAAGCTTGAGAATTTTGGCATGTTGATAATCATTACCATCATAATATGTAGTAAGTTCCTCTCCTTTTGTAATTTTTCAGATTCTTATCATTTGCAACTTAAAAGCTAGAGATTGCTAGTTTACTACAATGAGTGCATTGCAATCTTTCACATCTTGAAATCAAGCACGGACTTTATGTTTGACAGACCTAAATCAGCTTGACTGGGATTTCTATGGTCTCATGGCAGTTTCAAATAAGCAAGTTGAAGCTGATTGAATTTAGAGTCGTTTGCTATTCAGGTGAAAAGGGATCATAGATATTATTTTAGAATACATGTTCATTGGGCACTCTCGCGGTCGGTCTCCTTAACTGCAACTTCCCGTTTCTGTAATGTAACGAAGTCTATAAAGAAAAATGTATTAAGCATCAATTACCTATTCTTGTGATAAGGAAATTATTGCGGTCTAAACAAAACAATTAAATTTTATCTAAACCAATTAGAGGCAAGTGCACCCCGTCGACAAGTGATATAAAACGGTGAGAACCGGATATCGTACCCAAGGGAAAAAATTCCAACACGTAAGACAATTAAATTAAACGATTA
>JANPWT010000001.1:17208692-17220713 GCA_024678245.1 Erythroxylum densum
TTAACCTTATTTATATAAAGGAAATTATTAATTTTTAGCTTAATGAACTTAAAATTGAATCAATTTTAGAATTAAGTATTGGTTTTTAATGTTTAAAACTAATTGAAAATGTAAAGTATTAGGAGTAAAAGGCCAATCCTATCCACAAGATTACGGTGGGCCACCAAGAAGTCTAACTCACCCAATGCAAAGACAAAGACAAAGATGAACTCAGATAACAAAGTTGGAGACTTTTGAGGCATCAAAACAAGCTCAAAAATGGCTTCTGTTTCATCTCTCATTCCCACGAAAGCTCTCACTCTTCATCACCATAGCAAAAGACCCTTGTTTTTCAACACTACAACCACCAGAAAACCACAGTCCTTCAGGGTCCAAGCTGCAAAGCTTCCTGCTGGTGTATGTTATGTTCCTATGTTCGTAATTTACAGACCCTTTTATATCTTAATCTGATTTTAACCATCGAAGTGTTGGCTTTTTTGACTTTTCAGGTGGAATTACCCAAAACTGAACCTAAACTAGAAGGCCCTTTTCTGGGATTTACAAGGACTGCAGAGATATGGAATTCCAGAGCTTGTATGATTGGCCTTATTGGAACTTTCATTGTTGAATTGGTATGAAAATTTCCTTTGTATTTGTATATAATATTTTTAATCTAATTCTTACTTTTGGTAATGGTGGTATTCTTCAGATAATAAACAAAGGGGTACTTCAAGTAATTGGTGTGGATGTTGGTAAAGGTCTCGATCTTCCTCTCTGAAGACGAGTTTTGTTGAAGAGTACTGCATATCGATCATGCACTAGTCTCACAGGTGTTTGTATTTGAACAAACAATATGGTTCTGGTTTTCTTCATAAATTCTAATTATATTTGATTTCATTTTTGACGAAAGACAGATAGAGATAGAGAAGAAATAATTATGATTGACATTTATTGCAAATTTGTGAAATATCTCATGGATGATGTACAAAGAAATGATCTTCAATGACGGATTTATGAAACTTGGATGCCAAAATAAGGATTAAGATGGATACATATACTTCCTAACGTATCTCTACAAGAGTAACAGATTCATATTCAACTGCCTCTGCCCTTGGAGAAGGAAACTAAAGGGCTCTTCCAATTCTAGTGTCAATTACAGGCACTTTCTTGGAGGATTCTGTGAACTTCAATGCCTCACTTAATGACAAGCGGCCATTTCTCCACGTTGCCTCTGCCCATTTCTTCATTTTCTCTCCTTCACTCCTTCTGTTTTCTTGAATACAAAGTACTTCTCCGTAACCTCCTACAAAGCAATCAAACGAATCAAAAATTACCAACCAGAATATAATGTCCTTGCATCTCTCATTCATCCCTGCTTAGAAAGGATAATACAGCCCCAGATATTTGGAATAGCATAAACATTGCACCTCTCTTTCCGTAACCAGTTTAAGTGAAGCCCGAGTCATTATAGAACTTGGTGCTACGGCTATATCTAGTCTGTGAATCGGCTATACCGAATGTGAAGCACGAGATGTAACAAATGCTACAAAAGATTTAACTGATAGATGGTCGTGGCTGTAGGTATGGTCTTATATTCAGAGTGCATGATCCAACATACAATATCTTGCCTTAAAACATACCTCTAGCAAGGGAAATAATATCACTTCTACTTTCTGTTCCTGTTCTTTCATCACCTATGCAATCACAGAAGCAAAATTAGCAGTTGACTAGTCGAGTATGAGCAGAAATAATCAACAAATGTTTCCCCTGCACCTTCATGCTCAAGTGGTGGGGCCTTCAGCAGCTCTATTGCTCTCCTATAGAGTCCCTGTCAAAATGAATTATGAAGTTAATGCAATGCTTTGAACAGACTACAAGGACATATCATGACCTTTATCCAAATTAGCAGTCATAGGTTCCTTTAAAAGTATTGCTCGAGAACCCAAGTTTGCAAATTCTTTCGACAAAATGTGAAAAGAACAATGAGTGGATGGAGCAAAAAATGAGCTTAAATTTTGACTTGCTTGGTAAATAACTGATTAGGATCGAGAAGAAAACATCCTGTTCAAACATTAAGAAGCACACATAACAAGGCAAAGGGCAACTACCAATCCCAATGATGAAGATAGAATAAGAAATTTAGATCATCATCCTATCCTTTTGGTGGTGTGAAGGCTCTAACCTCTTGTATTAAGAGTGAACTTGAATGTTCTTGAATTGCTTTACTCCGAAACATAAGTGCCAAGCAGGTTAAAACAATGCCAACTTTGGGATGACGAGAATCTGCACATCATCAATCAAATAACTGCTACCATTTCTTGATATATAGCCCACAGGTAGTCATAGAATATGAAAATTCCCAAATTGCTTAAAACTAAAGAAGCTAAGTCATAGTAGCATACCAAAGTATTGTTCAGCTTTACTCAATCCCCTTGTCAATGTCTCCTCTGCGTCACCGAAGTTCCTGGACAGATGTTAGCTATATATAGTACCTGGAGATCATAACTGGATAGAAGCAGCCAGAGATGGCACAAATAAATCTAAACTCACCCCATGTGTGCTTCCAGTTGCCCCAAGGCACAGTTAGCTGCCAGCAAAACTTCATGTGTGTTCATATTACAAGCTGCTACGGCATGTATGTCAGAAAATTCATTTTTCTCAGTCATCCTTTTAATAACCTTCTGATATAAATCCTTTGCTGATTGAAAATTCTATGTGGCATGCAAGAATTCTCAATATGATAAAGCAGCAGTTCCTATATTGACAAAATTAGTGTAGAATTCAACTACTACATATATCCAACAAATGAAACAGATGCTCACCAACACTGGCTTTATTTTCCTGAAAACCTTGGAAATATGATTCAGCTGCAAACAGATAGTGGGCATTTAGTGTATACCCCAAAAAAGGGCAGCAACATTGAAATGCACAACAACAACAAAATTATCTTAAACGTGATTCAAGATTTCCAAGCACGAGCTCAACGAGCCCCTTCACTGCTTTACCACAAGCATTTGCAGCATCAAAGTATACACCACTGCTTTTTAATTCTTCACTCTCCAAGATTTCCAAGCACTTATTTGCTAGCACTAATGAAGTATCATCCTATAGAGGGAGAAGCATCTAAAGATAAAGCTTTTTCTTAGCAAAACAGCAAAATTCATAATTGTAAAATAGAAGAATGACTTGACTAGAGGGACTTACCCGCCCCAACTCTAAATTGAGCCCAACAAGAGTTTCCATTGCAGCAACTATAAGATTAACAAGTTCACTTCTAGTCAATATCCTTCTCAATACTGGAACTGAGCAGATAGGAATTCACTGTAAATGCATGAATTATGGACAAAAGACAATTACCGACCTCTAACAAACAAAGAAGAAAGTTTCAAGTCCTGAACTTCGTGCAGTTTTCCCATAGCATCATCATAATTTCCTCTAAAAAGAAATACCAGATTAAGCAACACTAGAGTTTCCAATCCAATCAAAGACGAGATAAATAACAGAAAACCTTTTAGATAATAAGCTAGACAAAGCCAATAAGGCCATTCCCTTGCAAGTTTGAGTAACAGTATCTTGGCTCTCACTAGAGTACGACAAAGAACACTGCTCCAAAACCAACATAGCTTGTGCATGTGATTCATCTATCCATATAATTACATTTAAAAAAAGTGAACTTTCGAACAAATCCAACACCTTTGATCCATAAAACAACAAGGGTAGCAGGCAAATCACATAAAAATGGAACCTGATTTTTGGGACAGGTCAAAGGAGAGTGCGTAGTCAATCTTTTGAAGAGCAACTGGGTTTGCAGTTGCGCCAGTGATTTCAGAGTGGAACAACCTCGACAGTGCCGGTGACACAATCAGTAAGGAAGACTTGAGGGAGGTGGGCCCTAACTGGTACCTTCTAGCGACGGTGGACGCTGCCGTCGATAGCTTTAACAGAGAGCGAAGCATAGCCATGCCTTGTAAAATTGCAACGACGGTATTAAAAAGATTGGATCAGATCGCAGAGTACAAGCAAAGAGAAGACAAAAATTTTGGTTTGGCTTTCAAAACGTCAGAGAGACCGAGACATGTTTTGGAGGACTATTATAAACGCAAACGATTCAAAATATAAACGCAAGTTCTACCCGAAAAAGCTAAAATTTTGGCTTTTCTGAAAAGCTCCCAATTTAAGCTTTTGAAAAAGTTGTATTTTAGCTTTTAAAAAAGTTATTTCTACTTCAAAAGCACTTTTGAAGTTTACATCCAAACACTCATTTTTTCATAAAATAACTTTTGCTGTGAAAAAAAGTACTCTTGGAGCCTCCAAAAGCTGAACCAAACAGGTGCTTAATTAACGATCGTATCTTAATTAAACAAAATCTAAAGAAAAACTGGGATTAACAGAGCCTATTATTAGTCTCCGATCAATAGTTTAAAGAGAGGTGTGAAGACGGGATGATTAGATATGATTATTTGTGTTTAGGCTGAGATTGATCCTAGAACCGGACTTTACTTATATTAGACACTTTAATCATTTTTTATTTTTACTACAATTTGTTTTTGCTAGTTTACTTTTATTTTGTTTTCTAAATTGCGTAAAATGAAAAAACTGCCTTTTTATTTTCCTTGGATCAATTAATTTCATTACATAAATTAACCAAACATTTCCTGTGGATAGATCTTGTCTCACCATAACTACAAATTTTAGTGTGTAGAATTAGGTAAATTTTGAAATGCACTTTACACGTACTATCAAATTTTGGCACTATTGTCAGGAAGTGTGGTGATTTAACTTTCGTTTTTTATTGTAATTGATGTTTTGTTTATATATTTCTTTATAATTGCTTCTTTTTGTTATTTGTTATTTTTTAAACGTTTGTTAATGTTGGTGTATGGTAGTGATCAAATGTCCTCATTGAAAAGTTGAGCAACTTGATTCGAAGATCGAGAGAACACTACAAAGATTACAAAGAGAAGCAAGAACAACTTTGGAAGTAGAACCAAAACTCGAATCTAAAGATACTATAAGAAATTCGAGAACGCTGAGGGAGTTGGCTACACCAGACCTAACTCAAAGGCCTTTGTGCATTACATTTCCAAACTTTGATGAACATGTTACGTTGGAATTAAATTCTGGATTAATACACTTATTACCCAATTTTCATGGTCTTGCTGGTGAGGATGTGCATAAGTATATGAGGGAGCTAGAATTGTTTTATCTGAGTAGCCTCCCAGGGTGACAGACAAGCAAATCATATTGATGGCCTTCCTGTTCTCACTAAAAGATGCAGCAAAGGATTGATTGTTCGATTTACCTGTTGGGAGTGTGAATACTTGGTTAGAGATGAAGAGAATGTCCTTGGAGAAATATTCTCCAACATTAAAGACAACAAGTATTCAGAAGGAGATCAGTGACATTAAGCAGTATAATGGAAAGTCTCTTTATGAGTACTGGGAGTGTTTTAAGCTATATGTCAGTTGTCCGCACCATAACATTCCAAAGCAACTTCTTATCTAGTATTTCTACGAAGGAATGCTATTGATGGAGAGGAGTTTGGTTGATGCAACGAGTGGTGGGGCACTTTGCGAGAAGACTTCCAATGAAGCCAAGATCCTACTAGAGTGGATGGTAGCTAACACACAACAATTCGACACTAGAAATGATGTTCGATGAGTAAACGAGGTAAACACTTGATCTATCGAACATCATTTAGATGAACTAATATATTGTATGAGATAGATTGTAGTTGGACAAGCACAAGTGAAAGTATGCAGAATATGTTCAAACACAAGCCATCCAACTAATGAGTGCTTGACTCTATAAGAGGGAAGCATAAAGCATGTGAATGCTGCAGGAGGGAACTTTCTGAATCAATATAACCCATACTCTCAGACTTCTAATCCAGGTTAGAGGGATCATCACAACTTGAGTTACAAACGGAATAGGCAGCAGAATTACTTCCAAAATCGATCGCAATGTGCACAAGTATTTTAACTAAGGTTACAAAGAGCACAGGGAACCTCTTCTTCCAGTTCAGGTAATTCTCTAGATGAATTAATCAAGACTCTTACTACTAACAATCTCCAATTTCAACAGAGTCTACAGTAGCAGATTTAACAGGGCGTACAACATATTCAACAAAAGACAAAAGTGAGCATACAGAAATTGGAAACCAAATAGGTCAGATAGAAGTGAGGCTTAATCGTCTCGAATCACAAAGTGGAGCAAAGCTGCCATCCCAACCTGAAGTGAACCCGAAGAATGTCAGCACTATAATCCTGAGGAGCAAAAAGGAGATTAAGGGTCCCAAGAGAATTGCACCAAAGATTGCTACCGAGGAAGAGATTAAGAAGGCATTGTGAAAGGAAAAATTTTGTCATTAAGTACAAAAATAAATTTTGAAAGCTATAATATCATTAAGACTAATCCTTCACCTTTTCTGAGCATACCGACAAGACCGAACAAGGAGGAGAAGGATAAAGAGATATTAGAGACTTTCTAAAAAGTGAAAGTCAGCATACCTTTGCTCGAGGCAATTAAGCAAGTGCTAAGGTGCGCCAAATTCCTCAAGGAACTGTGTACATATAAGTGGAAACTAATAGGTGATAAAAAAGCGATGATGGGTGAGAATATATCTGCAGTTTTAGAAAGAAGATGCCTCCAAAATGCCGAGATCTAGGTATGTTTACCATTCCTTATAAAATTGGTAATAATGTGATTAATAAAGTTATGTTGGATTTAGGAGCTTCATTTAATGTGATGCCTTGTTTAATTATACTTCTTTGAATTTGTGTCCTTTGAAAGAAACAAGTGTTATCATACAATTGGCTGGCCGCACTAATGCTTACCCTAACGGTGTAGTTGAGGATATTTTGGTATAGGTAAATAAGTTAATATTTCCTACAGATTTTTATGTTGTTGATATGAATGACGATACTTTGTACAATCTGATACCTATCTATTGGGGAGATCGTTTCTCAATACAACTCAAACTAAGATAGATGTTTGCGAGGGCACCCTCATGATGGAATTTGACAGGGAAGTGATTCATTTCAATAAATTTGATGCCATGAAACATCCTCTTGATGATTACTATGTTTTCTCTGTTGAAGTGATTGATCCTTTGGTATAGGAAATTTTTAAATTAAATTGCAAGGATCATTTAGAAATTGTCTTAATTGAGTAAATGGAAGCAGAGGCCAATAATGATATTGAAGTAGGAGAGGAGTTGATCGAAACAGTAGTTGCTATGGAATCATTAGATAATTCTTCAAAAAGTTATGATTTGGCTTCTGTGAAATTATCTAAATCTCACAAGAAATTGTTACCTTCTGATGTGCCCGGAATTTGAACTGAAGTCACTCCCTACCCACCTCAAGTCTGCCTATTTAGGAGATATGCAGACTCTCTCAGTTGTCATTTCAGTAGAGTTGACTTCAAATCAAGAGGAAAGACTGGTTTGAATGCTGAAAAAGCATAAGAAGGACATTGGGTGGATGATTGCAGATATCCAAAGAATAAGCCCATCAATATGCATGCATCGTATTTTGTTGGAGGAGGATGCAAAGTCAACAAGGCAAGCTCTGCGTAAGCTGAATCCTCCAATGATGGAAGTTGTGAAAAAGGAAGTGTTGAAGCTTCTCGATGCTAAGGTTATCTACTTGATCTTCAACTCCTGTCTAGGTAGTTCCAAAGAAGTCTGGAATCACCATTGTGACTAATCAAGAAGGTGAGTTAGCTCCCATCAGAATGTAAACTGGGTGGCAAGTGTGTATTGACTATAGAAAATTGAATTTAGCAACTCATAAAGACCACTTTCCCCTTCCCTTTATTGACCATATAGTTGAGAGATCGGATAGTTATGATTCTTATTACTTTCTAAATGACTTTTTAGGTTATCTTCATATCTCGATTGCACAAGAAGATTAGGAAAAGACCACCTTCACATGTCCATTCAGTACGTTCGCTTACCAAAGGATGCCATTTGGAATATGCAACACACTCACCACGTTCCAGAGATGCATAATAAGCATTCTTTCCGAGTATGCTGGGAAGATCATAGAGGTATTCATGCATCATTTTAGTGTATATGGTTCTTCTTTTGATGAGTGCCTTGAGAATCTTACTATTATCTTAGAACAATGCATTGAAACTAACCTTGTTCTAAATTGACAAAAAATGTCATTTTATGGTGGATCAACGTATAGTTTTAGGCCATTTTATACCTGTTAGTGGTATTAAGTAAGACAAATCTAAAATTGATCTTATTTCTTCTTTACCTTACCTCTTTACTGTGCGAAAAGTGCATTCTTTTCTTAGGCATGTAGGTTTTTATTGAAAAATCATTAAGGATTTTTCGAAGATAGCCACACCATTATACAAGCTCTTACAATAAGATGTCTCTTTTGAGTTTGATGATAAGTGTAAGGAAGCATTCAATAAACTTAAGGAGTTTTTGACATCTTCACTGGTGATTCAACCACCAGATTGGAACCTCTCCTTCGAAATCATGTGTGATACAAGCAACTATGCAATGGGGGTGGTTTTGGGACAAATAGTGGGAAAAGCTTTGCATGTCATATACTATGCTTCAAATACTCTAAACTAGCTTAATTAAATTATTCAACTACTAAAACATAACTGTTATCTGTGGTTTTTACTTTATAAAAATTTCAATCGTATTTGATTGGTGCTAAAGTAATTGTTTATTCTGACTATGTAGCTTTACGATACTTGCTCATAAAGAAGGAAGCAAAACTGAGGTTGCTCATATGGATTCTCCTCCTTTAGGAATTTGACTTGGAGATTAGAGATAAGAAAGGGTAGAAAACGTGGTAGCTGACCATCTCAGCCATTTGATCAAAGAAGAAGATGACATCCCTTTGCAAGAGACATTTCTAGATGAACAATCATTTTCTACTGATGTGACGCCACCATGGTATGCAGACATTGTAAATTTCTTAGTTACTAATGAATTACCTATTAGTTTGTCAATGGTTCTAAGGTATAAGCTACAGAATGAAGTGAAGTATTATGTTTGGGATGACCCATATCTTTGGAGGCACTATGCAGATCAAGTCATCAAAAGATGTGTACCTGAAAGTGAAACACCCTCGATCTTAGCATTTTACCATTCGTATGCATATGGAGGACATTTTGGAGTGAAAAGGACAGCTCATAAAGTTTTGGAGAGCAATTTCTACTGGTCATTATTGTTCAAAGATGCATATACCTTCTGCAAATCATGTGATAGCTGCCAAAAGTCAAGTAATCTGTCTCTAAGGATCAATTGCCACAAACCTTTTATATTTTTCTGTGAAATTTTTAAAGTTTAGGGTATGACTTTATGGGACCTTTCCCTCCATCTTTTAGCTTTACGTTTATATTACTTACGGTCAATTATGTTTCTAAATGGATAGAAGCCAAAGCCACTAGAACTAATGATGCAAATGTTGTTGTAGATTTTGTTAAGGTTAACATTCTTTCTAGGTTCAGGGTACCAAAAGCAATCGTTAGCGCAAGAGGAACCCACTTTTGTAACAAGGTGATAGAGATAATGTTGAGAAAACATATCACGCGCAAGGTTTCCACCACTTACCACCCTTAAACTAACAAGCAAGCTAAAGTCTTGAATCAAGAAATCAAATTGATCCTAGAGAAAACAGTGTACCCTAATAGGAAGGATTGGAGCGTAAGATTAGACGACATAATATGGGCCTATAAGAAGGCTTACAAAACACCAATTGGGATGTCTCCGTATAGACTAGTGTTTGGGAAGTTATGTCATGTTCTATCGGAATTACAACGCAAGGCATATGAGGCTATCAAAAGATGCAACATGAATTTGGATGAGGTGGTTGTGCATAGGAAGTTACAACTTCAATAATTGGAGGAGATGAGGAATGACTCCTACTAGAATGCAGTGATATATAAGGAGAAGACGAAGGCTTTTCATGATAAGATGATTTCAAGGAAAACCTTCTCGGTGGGCTAAAAAAATGTCACTATATCACTCCAAGCTTAAATTATTTCTAGGTAAGTTGTGTTCCTATTGGGTTTGTCCATTTGTTATTACTCGTGTCTTTCCTTTTGGTGCAATAGAGATAAAAAGTCTAAAAATTGACAAAACATTCAGAATGAATGATTATCACTTAAAGCCATATTATGAAGGCTTCCAAATGGAGGATTTAGAATTGCTGATAATAGAAGAAGTGACTGATGTCACTTGATGAAAGCAACAGGGGTTCAAGCCAATGATAATAAATAAAGGCGTTGCTTGGGAAGCATCCCAAAGGAAGTCAATTTATGTTTATTTACATTTTTACATTTGCTATTTTTGTGAAATGCCTTATTTCTTACATTTGATGTTACATTGGTGACAATGTAAGTTTTAAGTGTGGGGGTAGGGATCTTAGTTTTTATGCATGTTTTGAGCTTAATTGTTATGTGGCTTTTTAGGCAATTTTCAAAATCAAACATTTTCTTGTTTCCTATTCATTTTAAAATTTTATAGTCATAATTAGAGTATGAATTGACAAGAAAAACCAATGGCAACTTTAGCATGTACTTTTGCTCTTATGATTGGTTAATTTGCATTGTCATTAGAAAAGCAATGATTAGTGTTAGACAAAAACTAGTGAGATTTTGAGCCATATTAGACTGATACATCAATATCAGTCTCACTGTCTTTTGTTATGTGTCACCTTTATGGCATATACATCTTCACTTTACTTTGATTTTCTATTCAAGATCAAATTTTTATCACATGCATTTTTATAAAAATGATTAGGCATTATTTGTTGTTTACGAGCTACATTAGCTAAATAGCCTACCCATTTATATGAATTTTCCTTTATTATACCCCTTTTAGGTTTATTAGCCTTTTCTTTTGTATAAACCACATTACATGCTTTTAGACCTAACCATATGTCCTACCCAACCCTTAAAGCTAGTGGAGCATTTGTTAATTCTTGATAACTGTGATTATACAAAAGTTTAAGTGTGGGGGTATACATACATATGGGTTGGTTATATTTGTTAAAATGTCATGTTATAAATTCTCATGTTGATGTAGATTCTTTCAATTTTTAAATGAAAAGAAAGAAAAAGAAAAAGAAAAAGAAAAGAAAGAAAAAATGTTTGAATAAAAATATCAAGGAGGAAATGCATATTTTTTGCAAAGTTATTTATGATTAGCCTTTGCTCCTAAAGTTATATTGAATGGGTGGTTTGAATATATTATGTATAAGGCAGATGTTGTTTTAGATGGAGCCCTCTTTGTGTTATGTTCATATTATATGGTTGAGGGTTGAACTGAGTTGTGAAATGTAATTGTTGTATTCATCATAGCTGACGGTACCTAATTTTGAATGAATGTTAACTTGTGTACTTGATATGTCACTGAGTGTTACTTTTGTTTCACTAGCTTGATGGCTTTTGTAATACATTACCCAAAATACATCTCACTTTACCCTTGCTCACATTACAACCCTAAAAAAGTCCTTTTATTCATGATTATGCATGTGACTTTTAGTGGTGAAGAAATGAAATGATATACAAAGTTGTGGATTGATGTGATCATGAATGGTGTTTAAGTGTACCCGTGGAAATATCTTATTTAAACACCTTTTGTCTAAGTCTACCTTTAGATTACTCAGTTTATAAAGGTGATAAAGTTAATTGATCATGAGTAAAAGCTCTTAATGTTGAGTTATTGCTATAGTTTTTGAAAGTCATTCATCTTCACTTATGATTATCTATTCTTAGGAGATATGGAAAATGAGTAAGAGTTTTAGTTTGTGATTTTAATTTTGATGATTTGCCCGAGGATGGTCAAAAGTTAGGTCTGGGGGAACATAATATGTTGGACCCCGAATTTTTAGTGGAAATATCAAAATGGAATATGAGTTTATCTATAGCTTTGAATTATGAATTGGTATATAGATGGTTATGAAATTAGAATGTGAACTAAGTATGAATGATGAGTTGAGAAACCTTAAGCATAAACCATGGTTATATATGTAAGATAGGATGTTTGGTGAATGATAAGAGGTT
>JANPWT010000001.1:17226005-17244885 GCA_024678245.1 Erythroxylum densum
AGAGTGAGAGTAGCTCATTACTTGCAAAATCTGAATTGGACCAATATTTGGAGGAGAAAGTGTTGCCGAGAATCAATGATTTTGATATATTAGGTTGGTGGAAGGCTAATGGATTGAAGTATCCAACTTTAATGTTAATAGCGAGAGATATCTTAGCGATTCCAATTTCTACCGTTGCTTCAGAATCTGCTTTTAGTACCAGTGGAAGATTGGTTACCCCGCATCGTAGTAGACTTCATCAAAAAACTTTGGAGGCTTTAATGTGTGCTCAAAGTTGGCTATGGAATGAGATTACAGGTAATATTTCTTATTTATTAAAATTATGAAAGCAATTTTTATTTATAGCTTAAGTACTAAATTTTATATGTTTTTATTTTATTTTATTAGAAACTTGTTCAGAAGATATAGATCTAAAATTCCACAGCATTGAGTATGATGAAGATACGAATGAGGTAATTTTTTCTATGGACACTTTCTTATTTTACTTTATATTAAAATTTTAATTTGATGTCTTTTATCTAAAAAAATCAAATGATTATTTTTTATTTTTTTTACAGGGAGGTGCTTAAATAAATTCTTGTTGCGAAGATCAATAGTTTTATGGATGGCTTTGAAGACTTTTTGTTTTTTTTATTTGCATTAGACAATGCTATTTTTTTTCTACAATGGTTAACAATTTATTTCTATTTTATGTTTGTGTTATACATTATAATATTTTTTAAAAATTGCAGTTCTTTCTTCGTTTCAAGCGTAGCAATATAAATATGTTATATATAAAATAATATTTTTTAAGCTAATAACATCCCCAACGGGAAAATGGGTCGGGTATGGGGATGTTATTCCCCGATGGGGATGGGGATGGAGGTTGAAAAAAAAACTCGATGGGGATGGGGCGGGGATGGGGAACGAAATTATAAATGGGGATGGGGGCGGGGATCGCATAATCCGCTCCAAACCCGCCCCATTGCCATTCCTAGAGAGCATAAAAGCACAAACTACTTACCTCGACTACAATTGCAAGGAGACGCCGAAGGAGAAAATGAAGAGAATAAGATGAAAGAAGATACGTGAAGGGAGAAGAAAAAAAAATCAAACAAAGGAGAGAGGAAAGGCTGAGAGATTTTTTTTTGGTTAGGGGTTAAGGGTTTATGTTCATTTAATTTCACAATTTGTTCAACAAACGACATCGTCGCAGCTAAATTTTTTTCAACCTGACACATTTGGTGACAAATTCACAATTAGTCACCAAATGTTAATAGTCTATTAAAGATTTGGTGACCAATTCACAAAATCGTTGCCCCTTACATGAATGCGATGTCGTTTTGCTTAATTTATTTACACGCCCTTCCATTTTGCGACAATATCACAATTCGTTGCAAAATGTTCAACATTTGGATACCAAATTCTAAGAGCGTCGCCAATGCTGTTCAATGTTTATAAATGACATTTTTTAACTAAATTTATTTTTACACTTATACAATCATTGTCATTAAGAAGATAAAATGAAACTAGACAAATAAAAAAATAAAGAAAACATGTGAAATTTGATAAAAGTGGGAAATTTCACAAGGATTCAGTTCTTTGGTTCAACCTCAGTCTATACCCTAATTAAAGCATTTTCTTTATATTCTTAATTTTCTTAATTGATTAAGTCTTTGTATGAGGTATTCCTATTACAAATACTTATATATGCAATTGTTCTTGATTTGTTTCATTTTTAGAAATTAATAATCTTTATTTTTAATTTGGTAGATAAACAAAATAAAATTGGGAAATTTTAAAAATTTATATCTTTTATTTTTACCAAATTCATCACTAACATGATGACATATACCCCTTAGCCCTTAATCTACCATTAAGCTTTTTATTTGTATAAAAAGATACATTTAAATTAATTACCCTCAGTTATTTGCAACAAATTCAGTTTAGTTATAAAAGACCATTTCCACAACCAACCACTACATTTAGTCTCAAATGGTAGACAATTTGCTACCAAATTTTCAAATCGTCGCCTAAAACTGTTTTTGTGAAGAAAACGTGTGTGTCATAGAATATCAGTTTTGGTGACTAGCTTCTAAGCTTACTGTAAATGGTTGACCATTTGCTACCAAATATCCACATCATCGCCAAAACCCAAGCAAATTTTTTCTTTCTAAATAATTAACAATTTAACATTTAAATAAAGTATCTAAATTACTTTATTGATTATTTAAGTGTTTTATTTAATTTGAAAATTAGTTTTCTTTTAATATCATAAAGTAAATTATTATGTTACAAAATAGTAATTTCTAAAGACGTGTTAGAAATAGTTTCCTAATTATATTAGAATGTCTTGTTAAATTTTTAAAAATTAGTTTTTCAAATTCAATATAATTAAATAGTATAATTTTCTAAAAATTGTAAATCAACTATAATTTATTTGAAGGGTGAACAAATTAATTTCGAAATAGTTTTCAATTGGATAATTTTATTTTTAATTCAAATTATCTTTTCTTTGGAATAGGAATATAACATTATAAACAATTATTTATGAACTCACGGGCTTTGGTGATGAACCATGTATTAGTCGCTACATATGATGTTTGTCGATCAAATACAATAGATCGTAACAAATTAATTAAACTACTTCCAAATAATTACAATAAACAAGAAAAAACATCGTTTACCTAAACAAGAAAAATGACGTCGTTTTGTATTAGGTTTTCAATGACAACCACAATAAAAGGTTGCTCCATTCTCGTTCAAGTTGTCAGCATTTCTCAAAATCCTCTCTTTTGTTTGGGTTCTGTATTGTGATCATCACCGTCGAAGAACCATTATTAACTAAATCGATATTATTCTTTTGTTCTATTTTTATTAGCGAAGTTAGGCTAAGTTTAACTTATATCTTTAGGTGTTTATTGTGAGTTCTTAATCATGCATTTGAGGTATGGGTTGTATTTATGGTTGTGTTTTGAACATGATTTACAGTCTGTCTTTGTTATTTATATATAGGTTGGCTTCTTCCCAACGACTTTTAACGTTTCTCTCATCAAAGCTTCGTAATTATTTGATGAAAGGCCTTCAAGAGTATTTTAATTTAATTCATTTATATTAATAGTAATATAGCCCAATATGGATAATATTATATTTCTATACATCAAGAGCATAGTCATGTCTATTTTACTTTAAATTATAAATTTTGCATGTGATACAAACTACACAATAGATTTCTGAAATTTTAGTAAGGGTAACTTTCATATCATTAGGCACATTGAAGATGTATAAGTGCTAAACTGGACTCACTTATCATTGAAATTGGAGTTGAACATATCATCATTTTATTCTAAATCAACATTTGAATAATATACCTCTTAACATTATTAATCAAGGAATGTCGACATGGCAACTAGTTCTGGATCGTACTAATTCATTATGTTATGAGGAATGTGGCAAAATTGTCCCTACTGAAGAAATAAACAATGTAGAAAAAATCCCTCCTTCATACACTAATGATCGCTTGTCTTCTATGGTCAATCTTCTACTTCAAGGTGTTTAATATCATTTGAACAACGTCACTTGCCTTATTATATGTACATCGCATTACCTTTTATGAAGCTATGATAAATATTCACATTTGATGGTATATACTACATGTTTTAAACTTCCTTGAATCTCAAAGATGATATGTATGCCTATGAAGACAAGAGCAATGTCACAACGGTCTGTAAAAGATTAGAGGAATCAGATGTTTTGAAAAATTCATCAGTTCCACAAACTTCGTCTAGTCATTCACTTATGCATGTCACTCCAATTTCGATTCATTTAATAGTTTATTAATTTGACAATATCTAAGTTCTATACTAGTTGTGTTTTAGGTAAATCGTTTCATACTGGCAGTTCATTGGAGAACTTGTCTTCTATACTAAATCTGACGACTCATTTACTGTATCCTATAAAAGTTTAGCTATAGCGGAAACGCTATTGCAAGAGGATGTGAATAAACCTACACCTGAGGAAAAAACTATCACTATTTCAATTGGTGTCTTTGAACGTGCAAGGACCCTTCTCGGGATTCCATACATTGCGGATTCATTCACCTTTACCGACTCTCATGTTACTTGGAATCTAAAAAAGATAATTATATCATTGTCATTTATCGATGCAATCAACTAGAATCAACTTTAAAGTTGATTTATTATTGTACCTATAAGAATTTGTCAAACAATCTCTCTACTAATTAAGGGTCAAGCAGCGTACTATTGACAGTGAACTATTATTATTCTTGTTGTATAACTATAAGAATTCTTAATCTTCTAATTCAAAGTTCGTACTACTCCATATATCATATTATTATATTGATACAATTATTAAAATTTTTATGACAAACTTTTGCACTGTTAGTAAATATTAATGATTAATTAATACTACTACTTATCACTTAAAATTATGTTATGTGTGTTTTTTCGGCAATACGTTATAAACATTTAAACAAATATCCAATAAAACATATCTTAACTATGATAGATTATAAAAAGTTAGTTTAACAATTTTGAAAATTGTGAACCCTTTGGTGACGATCTTGGCAAATAGTCACCAAATGTGTTGCAAATTGTTGTGGAACCTTTGGTGACGATTTTGAGAAATCGTCACTGAATGTGGACAATTTAGTAGTGACGATTTTCAAATTTCGTCACCAAATGTTGATCCTTTGGTGACACTTCTCAAATATCGTCATGAAATGGTTACTTTTAGTGACAATATGTAAAACGTAGCAAAAAACATGTAATTAAATGTTTATGAACCTTTGGTGGCGATTTTTTAAAATCGTCAACAATCGTCTTGTTAGTGATGATTTTACATAATCGTCACTAATTTTGAACCCTTTGTTGACGATTTCGAAAATTGGTCATCAAATGTTGATCCTTTTATGGCGCTTTTATAATTAGTCGCTAAATGCTTACTTTTAATGACGATTTTAAAATCGTCACAATATGGTCGCTTTTAGCGACGTTTTTTAAACGTCACAAAAAAAGGTAGCTAAATATCTACTTTGTTGTAGTGGTTAACTATTAAATACATTCTACACAAATAGGCTATCATCAACCCCTTATATTAGCTTATCATCAAAATACATTCTACAGAAAAAACAGCAAGAAATAACACTGTCAAACCTATCTAGTATTTTGTAGAAAATACAGAATATTTTCCCTAGTGATGAAAAGTATTCTGTAGAAAATGCATTCTACAGAAAAAAAAAAAAACACTCTGCAAAATACAGGAAAAACAGAAGGTCTAGTAGAAAGTTTCAAAACTAGAATAAATGCTCTAAGAATCTTCTTGAATTATTACAAAAATCGGCTGTACTCTTTTTAAAAATTCATTGTCAACATTATCTTGCTTTAAATTTTGACTTTGAGACTGATATTTACAATACGATTTAATATTTTATTATGATTTTTATTTTATTATTTAATTTTAGAACATGTTTACTTGTTTAGATCATTATACTTAAATTTTGAATTAAAAATATTTAAATATTTTTTAAGTAATCGAATTGATATTAGCTTGTTCAATAACTCAATTAATTGAGCTATTTTGAGTTTACCTGGATCAAATTCATATTGATACTTATTCTAACTTGGTTCTTTTTTTTTCAAAAGACCCTTATACTTTCAATTTTATGTAAAACAGAAATAAGCTAATAAGATTTTGAATCTTCTGATAAATTACTATAAGAGATGCAACAATTTACAAAGGAATGCATAATTAAAACCATAAGTTTATCGGAGTACTATAATGAAGTTTTATCCTTTCAAATGTCATAAAAGCTGGTTACTTATAATTCTGCCTCTTGTGCACTCTCGTCTATCATCAAATTAACATGTCTGTACAGCAATCTAGCACCATATGTATGAAATTGATGAGATACCATCATCTCCAATACATGAACTTGTATCAATTTTCTTTCCTTCGTTTTGTATTAAAACCCAAAACACATAATAACGACAAGAAGCAATCCAACTGGGTAAAAGAAAAAAAGAAAAAGAAAAAAGCCATTATGATATTTTACAGAAAATATCCCAATATGTGAGCATGATTTGTTGTCTTCAGTTAACTTTATATTGAGTCAATTACTCGGTACTTGAATGTCGATTATCACAGAGTTACCTGTGTTCTTTCTTAACGCTATTAATGGCGTTGTCCTTGTTGCTGTTGGAGGCTGATCAGCTTGAAGTACGCTCCACTTTTGTTTTCTATTAGGCTTGAGTGTGTCCCGTTCTCTATGACTTTTCCATCCTGTATAACGGATATTTGGTCTGCATTCTTTATTGTGGACAGCCTATGAGCCACCATGACTGTTGTCCGGTTCCTCATCAATCTGTCAAGAGCTTGTTGTACAACACGCTCCGACTCCACGTCTAAAGCGCTTGTGGCTTCATCTAGCAGCAAGATTTCCGGGTTCTTTAGAACTGCCCTGGCAATGGCTACTCTTTGCTTCTGGCCTCCAGAGAGTTGCACCCCTCGTTCCCCGACTTTTGTTGAGTAGCCCTCGGGAAGAGCGCTAATGAAGTTATGTGCATTAGCAAGCTTGGCAGCTTCGATCACTTCTCCTTCAGAGGCTCCTTCCCTTCCATAAAGAATGTTTTCGTAAATTGATGTAGCAAAAAGAGCTGGCTCTTGCTGGACTAGGCCAATATGTTTCCGTAGGGACTTCAGCTTGAGCTTCTTTATGTCTATACCTGTAGACATGAATGTATCATTGTTGTATACAGGTTTTGAGCAACTAAATTTTGTCTTGAAAGAGAAATTTTCTTTCAAATGGAATCTTTCGCAAGAAAATGGCAGATTTAGTAGAATTCCAGGAGAAATGTATTGAGATGATACATCTAATTACTTTATAATCCTTGCATGATCAATTATGGCAAACTGAGCTCAGAAGAACTTACCATCAACCATAACTTTTCCATCAGTTGGGTCATAGAACCGAAGTATAAGAGAAAGAACGGAGCTTTTACCAGACCCACTTTGCCCTACCAAAGCCATGCTCTTTCCTGATCGTACGTGTAGGTTAAAGTCCTTGAAAATCATTACATCTGGTCTTGAAGGATAACTGAAGTGGACATCTCTAAGCTCAATTGTGCCCTCTACATTCTTCAACTCCTCACCAACTTCGCCTTTTACAAGCGTTGTCCGATCCAGAACCTCAAACACTGATGCAACCATTTGGTTTCCTTTCAGAAGATCTGGGACTAACGCCAGAGTTTCACCCATGGCCAGTGCAGTCACAATCAAAACCATGAAAGATTTCATGATAGATTTAAAGGTAGCTTGCTCCTTTCCCATCAAAACAGAACCGTACCTACTCAAAAACAAAACAAATTAAGCAAGTACTTGAATCCATGTCATGCATTGCCTAATCTATTCAGGACAAAGCTTGGTGACAGGACTAATCAATGATACATTCACTTCACTTGATACAATGTGAAACCAGGTCACTTACCACAAGGCAAGCCCGTAAGATGAGAAGATGAAGAACTGGGATATGCCATAGAACATTCCTGCAATCTGACCACGAGTGAAAGAGCGCTTGGAAGGTTCTACGAGCTCATGGGCGTAAAGGTTGAGTACCTTCTCTTCAGCGCAGAATGCTGCAACAGTACGGATGTTACTCACAGCTTCACCGGCCAGCATGTTAGCCTTGAGATACGCCTTACTCAAGTTGCCACCATACCCTTGCATAAACAGTTTCTGAATTTCATGGGAATAGCATGCAATTAGTAGATATCCTGGCAAATGAAATGTTTGCCGGTATTCATTCGATTAAAGGAAAGAGGGAAACCTCACTAATGTGACCACTAATGATCAGAGGATATGTGGCAATGACTACAAGCGTGATCCTCCAGTTCAAGATGAAAGCAATCACAAATGCTGCAACAACAAGGCCTACATTCTGTAAGAGAATGGTCGATCGATCAACTACTATAGCTCGTAACAAAGTTGCATCAGTCTCAAGGCGTGAGGTTAACAAAGAACTTGAGTTGTTCAAGTCATCGAACCATCCAATCTCGTTCCTCAAAATAGCTGCAATCCAAAATAGGAGAAAAGTCAGGGAAAAAAAGGATAACTGCGAACACTAAATGAATGTAAATGAAATGGATTTTTTCTTACCAGAAAACATCTTTTCCCTCACACGATCAGTGAGACGTGCTCCCATGATCCCAAAGCTGAGATGTTCAATAGAATATACAATAACAGAAAGAACTGCACCACAGCAAAAGAGGATTGCGATCTTTTTGATCTCATGGCAAGTTGTATCCCAGTCCATGTAAAAGGCTACAAGAGCTTGAGAGACTCCAAGCGCGAAGAGAGGCATCTGGGTTCCAGCAATGAATGCAGAAATGGTGCCAATGACCCCATAAATCCAATCAGGAGCAATCATTGAATAAAGCCTTTTCGCTGAAACATGAGTTGGTTTCGTGGATTCCATCCCATCAACGCTACAATAGTTCACAGAATCCCTTTCAGAGTGAAAACTTGCACCGAAGCTTGATCTTGTGCGGGATAATTCTCTGGAGTATCTTATGCTGAAATAACAATAAAGCATATTGTTAAAAGGCTGAAGATCTTCTGCAGATTAGTGCTATAAGAGTTCTTCAAGGACCGATTGAGGGGTTTCCATAAATACCTGGACAGTCGTCCCATCGTAGGACCGATTGAGGGGTGGCGCTGCAGGGATGCTGTCTCCTGGACACGAACTAGTGATGCATATGCGCTATCTGAGTCGGACATGAGTTCCTCATGGCTCCCAATTTCCACTATCTTCCCTTCTTGAACAACGGCAATCACATCTGCATTCCTAATGGTAGACAGCCTGTGAGCCACCATAACCGTTGTTCTTCCAACCACGGCACGATCAAGTGCCTCTTGGACACTTTTCTCAGACTCTGCATCGAGGGCACTTGTTGCTTCATCTAGCAAAAGAATAGATGGATTCTTCACTATCGCACGTGATATTGCTATCCTTTGCTTTTGTCCACCTGATAGTTGTACCCCTCTCTCACCAACCTGCAGGTCTCCATCAAAAAGGATTCAAAATCTTGTCACTCTGAATATAAGCGTTAGAAATTCTAGTACCTGAGTTTCAAATCCGTCCGGGAGATTGTTGATAAAAGACAATGCTTCTGAAAGTTTAGCAGCACGGGTGATCTCATCGAGTGTGGCGTCATCTTTTCCATATAGAATGTTTTCCCTTATCGTCGTTGCGAATAGGGCAGGCTCTTGATTAACTAATCCAATTTTCTGCCTAAGCCACTTGAGGTCTAGGTGTTGTATGTTATGCCCATCTAACAGTATCTTTCCAGATGAAGGCTCGTAAAAACGTTCTATTAAAGATATGACTGTGCTCTTCCCAGACCCACTTCCTCCTACAAGAGCCACAATTTTGCCAGGAGGAATATCCAAACGAAGTTTATTGAAGATCAACACGTCAGGACGAGATGGGTAGCTAAAAGACACATCCTTGAATTCTATATGACCTTCCAATTTGGCTAGCGCTCGACCAGATTTTGAGCTGGCTTTGCTCATTGTGGTCCTCTCTATCATCTGAAAGATGGGGTAGGCTGCTGCCTTAGCTCGAACAAATGCAGTAATATCTGGTGCTGCCTGACCTAGTGACCTGAAAAGGCATTTAGAATCGTCAGCGATTGCCATCCATGATCCATTTGGATTCATTTATTATCTGATGTGCTAAAACAAAGTGAAAAAGAATAAAGGACACAGAACTCACAGGCCAGAAATAACAACATTGAGCATGGTAGTGAACGATTCACCGCCATTGGCAATTTTTTTGTGAACAACAATGCTAGTGAACCAAACAAGCAACGCCCATGAAAGGAAAAGGACACAGTGCATTGTCCCCAGTCCCAAACCCTTAGCTAGCCCCGCTTTTTTCCCGTACTGATACGTGTTCTTCAAAGCTTCTTTATATGATCTCACTGCTCTGTCTTCTCCTGTAAACGCTTGCACTGTTCTCACATTACCAATCACCTGACAAGTACCAATCAAACTGTCCTTAAGGTCACACGAATAAGCAAAGCAACATGGTATGGTACGACTTTCCTGTCAAAGAAGAAGTTTCGTTACAATGGTAAGGAAAGAAACTGACCTCCTCCGCGATTTCACCAGCCTTGACATAAGATTTACGAACTCTGGCTATTAAACCAATTGTCACGTACGCATATATGCCACCAGCCAGTGCAATTAAGGGGACTATAGACAGCGTCACCAGACTTATCTGCCACACTCTCACGAACCCTATAATAAATCCTGCCAGAAACCGGCTTATGTAGTGCATGAAATTCCCTACCTGCGTACATGTCCGATTCCAGTTATATATATATTTCATGGAGATATCAAGTGTTTTAATCTATACTTTATCATCTGCTCATTTCATAATTGAATACTTAACATGTAATTATCCAAATTTCATGCAAGGCTAATTTTTTGAAGATTCCCAAGAGAATTATTCCACCATATTCAGACTCAAAATATAAGAAGGGAAAATCTGAAAAAAAAAAAAAGAAAAAAAATAGTTGGACTTACCATAGATGGCAATGGAAAAACAAAATACAGCCAACCACCCAACCGACCTATAAATGCTATTAACTTTCCATGCTCTTCTTCTTGGCAGTAACTCAATAAATGTCACATACCAGACGAAGACATTTACTAGGTGGAGACATTTGTTGCAGAGAACTCAATAAAATAAAAGCGTCAAAACTCCAAGAAACACAATAATTCTCTTGGGAAGAAGAGAAATAATTATTATCGGATACATGCCAGCTTACTAGTTCTGAAATCGAAAAGTCTCACTCTCAACGTTTTGACTTTGAATCCAGTCATCGGAAAACCTTCGAACTTATGTATCCATTATTCGTTTCAGGTCCGTACGTCTTTGTTAAATCAGTTGACTTTTGGTCATAAATCAAAATGAAAGAAAATGGCCTTCATATTTCCAATCATATTATTCCAAGCTTAGCATGTAATCATGTTTTTATATATATATATATCCTCATATCATAATCTTCCAATTTAGATCCATCTAGTGGATATATAGAGGAGTACATTCTGCTGGCTTACAAGTTCTTAAATCTTTTTACTGTTCTACAATCAAATTTTTTGGAAAAGAAAAAAGGGTATTGAAATCATGATGGTGATTGAGAAATTTTTAGGTTTATGTGACACAAAAAAAAAAAGATACCTTTTCAGAAATTGCGTCCTGGACGACAATAATGTCACTAGTAATTGCAGCTATGACCTCTCCAGTTGATGCTTCAGTGTCAAATAAACTGATGTCTTGATTTAACATTGATCTCAAATACGCCATTCTCATCTTTGCCGCTTGACGCTCTCCGGTATGCATCCAACATGCCACCTCTAAATCAAAATAAAACCATTACTTCAATTAATATCTGTAACTGAATTGTGTAAACCACCATAAATAAAAGCATAAATCTCCACATGGGCATTTGATATTTAGTTGAAGAAAATGATAATTGAAAGGATTGGAATTTTACCTAGCCATGATGAAAATAGTATAGCCACACTCAGATAAACAAAATCCAAAGAGTACTGCAAATAGGAAGATGAATCAAAATTTAGAAATAAAACATTAATTTTCACATACAAAAAACAAGTGAAACTGATCTATGCAAGATGAGAATTATGTAAAAACAGCCCATCCTATACTGGAGATCAGATAGTAACCTTCACTAACTTGGGAATATATATATACCTTACACAAGAGAGACACGGGAAAGAACCAAATTGGTGCAAGTTTTTACATCCACACAGAAACCTGACTACTACCATCTCCGCAGCATAAAGATAAGCCTTTTCTCATTATGTTCAAGAACATGTTAGTGTTTCATAATTATACTTAAAACTACCTTAGCAACTCTATGAGAGGCTTGTTTGGGGAAGAGATAAGCCATTCCAATAACATTTATCAACTTTCCAAAGAAAATGAAGAACACAGGGACTGAAGCTCCATGAGCACAAGCTCCAATGGAGCCCAACCCCATCAAGACGTAATCATAGAAGTCCGCAAATGCGAACAGCTTGAGAAGTGGGACTTTTTGCTGCTTCTCTCCGTCTGATTTCTCCTTCTTAGCCATGCCGATATCATCTTTCTCTTCCTTGTTCGGAGACGAACTCATGTCGAGGCGGAGGGATCTGAAGGAGAGTGTGAGTGCTAGTTGGGAAAGAAACAAAGCGAAAGGTTAGTGTTTATGAAGAGATAGAGAGCTGTTAATGTGAATCAAAAAATTACAGGTGAGAAGAGAGAGAGTTGACGAGAGGTAGATGAAGTCATTTAGTGCAAACTCAACAATAGGGTTGACAATTATATAACCATAAAGGATATACGATCCTATTCTAGACCTGTTGCTGACAGTTGATGACATGTAATAATTATGAACTGAGCTCAAACATGTTCTTATAACTCATTTAATAAAGATTCAATTACTTTCAAACATGGCCGTAGTTCGAAACTCTTTCGTACATGTAGTTATTTAAATTTTAGTTTCATAATTTTACCTTTTGTAAAAAGTTTATCTTATTCAAGCGAGAGAGGCTTAATTTAAATATAAATAATTTAAAGATATTTTTTATAATTAAGACTCTTTTAAAACAGAAAAAGATGAAATGGTATTATATATTCCCTCCTATTCATAATAAATGTCTTTTTAGATACATTTTAATTATTCAAAATAAGTGTCATTCTTGACTTTGTATGCATGTTTATAATTTTTCTTCCAAAATTAATATTTCATTTCTCTCTCATCTTAATTATACAGATCATAATTTCAAGACAATTTCAAGACAATTTCTCTCTCATCTTAATTTAAGATGTTGATTACCGGAGTCACGAGATAATTTTATGGGAGTATTAATAAGGGTATATCTATAATTTCATTATCTTTCTTAATAAGCATGTATATTTCTAAAACGACTCTTATTATGAATCGGGGGGAGTAACAAGATACATTTTTAAGAAAATTACTACGCCCTCCTATCTAGAATAAGTGTCGTTTTAGAGAGATTTTAATTATTCAAAATAAGTGTCGTTCACGATTTTTCATATATATTTATAATTTTATTTTTAAAATTACCCTTTAATTTCTCTCACATCTTAATTATATAGATTATATTTTCAAGGCAATTCAGCATGCAATTAATAAGGGTAGATCAAACATTTCACTAATTTTTTTAATAAGTGCACATATCTTTAAAACTACACTTATTTTAGATAGGAGGGAGTAATATTTTCTCTAGTAATTTGTAAGCTATGTGATAAATAATCTAGAATCAATAGCTCTGGAAAATTATCTCTGTCACAACTCTCGACACTGCACTCTATTGTCGGATACAAACTAACATATTGAAAGACAAGCATGTGTGATGTGTAAGCGAGGAGCGAGTTGAAGCATTGGATTTGTAGTTCAGATGATCAATATATCACAAAGTAATGGAGAAAATGAAAAAGTAGCTTGTTCAAATTGCAAGAAGCCGGGGTGCTTGGTGAAAATTGTTATCAAATTATTAGCTATCTGAAATGGTAGTCGACATGTAAGGTAGAGGTCGTGGCAGAGGTAGGAATAATGATGCTAGGGGGACGCATAGGGTAAATGCGTGTTATCGTAGTCCTTACAAGAAAACAGCACATTTTGCGATATTTAAAAAATGTCACAAAATCTTAAAAAATATTATAGAATATAATTAACAACGTTTTAAAAAATGTCACAAATAATATTGTCAAATGTGATGTAAACAAAAAGTTTTTACAATGTTTCACATAAAATGTCAAAAAATACAGATATTTCGCAACGTTTTAAAAAAATCACTGAAAGATTGGTCTGTCCGCGACGTTTTTAGAAATGTCACGGAAAGTCACTTTCTACGACGTTTTTGGATATCGTGGAATATTGCTTTTTGTGACATTTATACAAAACATAGTAGATAGTATTTTTAATTATTTTTTTCATTTTTTGAAAATAATTTTAATTTAATAATTTTTTAATTTAATAATTATTTTTTAAATACAAAAATTTAAAATCTTTTTTGCCTAATAACTATTCAATATTATTTATGAAATTTATTTATTTAATAATTCTTCAATTTTTTATGTCATTAATTTTAATAATTATTCATGTATTACAAAAATTTCATACCTATAGATAATTTATTATTTAATTGCAATTTGCAAATATATCATAATATACTAATTGATATCAAAAGCACATCATAATTATCTTTAATAAAATTTGTTTATTTTTTATGTAATTTTCACTCAAATCTTACAAAGAAATAAAACAAATAGACCAACTTAATCAGTCTCATGTCAAAAATCATATGATATTTTCTAAATTAAAAAGGAAAAATTTTTGGCTTAAAATTGATGAGTTATTGAAATTAGTATTTTAGGAAAACTAAACTGAAATATATTATTTACCCAAAAAAATGAAATTTCCAAAGAGCTTATAGCATTGTATTGAGTTTTGTACCGTATTGGCCAGTACCGGCCCAAATTTGATACCAAATTTTATGTTTTGATATCAAATTTAAATCTCGATTAGTATCGGCCCATTTTGACTGTACCAATTGGTATTTAAAATACCGATTAAATACTAGTTGGTACCAAAAATTTTAAAAAATTAGGTACCAAACTCAACTGAAAAACCTCACCAAAATACTCCCGTCTTTTTTTGTAAAAACAAAGACAGTACCCACTTACCCATACGATAAGACCAACATAGCAAAAATTCAAGCCAACATTCACCGAAAAAAAACAGGTGAGAAAAAAATCACCTGATAACTCATGTGTTTTTTTTTTAAGAACAAGTCAGTAAGTCACACGACACAAAAACCTCCCAAAAAAAAGTCTCGCAGAATCATTTTCATGTGTGTTGCAAAAAGGAGAAAAACCCATTGGTCACTGTGGTCAAATCAAGACTCGAAAAATTCACACATCTTCCCACGCTCCAAAATAAATGTACACCAATCTGAATTCTATTTGTGCAACAACTTTATTCAAGAATCCAATCCAAATAATACCTTTTGATTTCCTTCAAAATTTCTGTCTTTTGTTATTTGGACCTCGGTGATTTTTAATTTACCTCTTCAATCTTTTTACTAGGTTATCATGTGTAGGTTCTTATTCAATGCATTGAGCGAGGCCCTGTAGACACTTGTGAGGAGTTTAGCCGTTGACTCTGAAATCCAAAGATTTCAGGATCGTCTTCGTTCTGTTGCGTTATGACAAGAGAGTAAAATACTAAACAAGTAGGGACCATCGCGTTAATTACTCTATTGGATAGAATTGGATCAGAAAAATTAAAAAATGATTTCTTATAAATTTATACACGGAGGAGAATGGAGAAGTTCAAAGGAAAGAGACAAAATGTACCAATTCATGACCTACGGATGAAAAGTTGTCGTCTTAGTGATTAACTAATAGGTGAGATCTATGATTACTGCAATCAAGGAGTCAGGCATTTTAATACTTCCTCCGTTTTATAATAAGAGTCATTTTAAAAAAATACACGCTTATTAAGAAAGCTAAGAAAATTATAGATATACCCTTATTAATACTTTCATAAAATTATCTCGGTAATCAGCATCTTAAATGAAATTGTGAGAGAAATTGCCTTGAAATTGTGATTTGTATAATTAAGATGAGAGAGAAATGAAAGGTTAATTTTGGAAGAAAAGTTATAAACATGCATACAAAGTCAAGAATGACACTTATTTTGAATAATTAAAATGTGTCTAAAACGACTCTTATTATGAAACAGAGGGAGTATTATTTTTAGTGGACGGGTAGTATGACACACTTAAGACAACTGGGACCAATTCTTCCTTTATCCAAGACCAACCCTACGTCATTCCTGCAAATTTCAGTGAGTCCAAGCAAAATTTAAGGATAGGCACTAATGGAACGGCGTGAGATTGTCTGCCCCCTTACTCTGTCCTTACCTTGTCTCCCTTCATCTAAACCATCCATTTTAGTGAATCCCACATAAATAGATAGCTCAGATGAAGAGGGACAAGGTAGAGAAAGAATAAGAGGGCGAGAGGATCTAGCCCCCTGATAGAACAGGGTTGATAGACGATCTTCACTCAACACAACTCGATTACACTTAAAGTATGAAAATATGCGTTCACATGATCATCTATCCACGAGAAGTTTATGTCGAAGTAAAATAATTCTGATATTATATTAAAAGAAAGATACTTTGTATAAAGAAAGAAATTAACTTTAATGCACAATATTAAAACATTAAATTATAAATATTTTACTATATATAAATAACTTTTAATTTTTGTTTTTAATTGTTGTGAAAATTTGTCATATTTAATAAAATAATATGAATGTAATAATGGATAATTACCTTAGAAATCACTACAAAAAATATCACTTTTAGTTATATTTTTTTCGTTATGTACCTAAAAATAATTTTTTGGCTACAAAATTTTAGTCGTAGCCTGTAAAAATAGTACCTAAAAAATTTTATGTTTATGGGATTTTTTAGAATATTAGCTACGTTCATTTAAGTACAATTTTATTTTTGTAGCAAATAATATTTAACTACGCTTAAATTTTGTAGCAAATAGTTCTTAGCAACTAAAAGTTTTTTGCGGCTAAAACTCAAATCTATTACAGGTATCATCTACATTTTTTGATATTCGCAGGGAAAAAGTTTTAGCTACGAAAATATATATAGTGGAATAGTTTAATTACGAAAATATTTTTTAGGTAAAAGTCAACTACCAGCTATATTTTCTAATTTTCATAGAAAAATTTTTGGTAAAAAGAAGAATAAAAAAGTGTAAACGAAGTCATTTTCTGATATTTACAACTTAAACATAGATCTCTCATAGATTCACGTTCTTCTCCGTCCTCTTCTGCAGTGTGTGAGTTCCTCCTCTTCTGTTATGTGCCTGTGCGTGTTCCTCCTCTTGCTGCTGTCACTATTTGCTGTTGTGTTCGTGCTTCTCATCTTCTGTCTTTTTCATATAAGTCAACTTTTCCTCTATTTTTTATATTCTTCATTGAATTGGGTTTCGCGAATAGGCTTTTTATCTTCTTCATGGAGGATGAATGAGAATATCAACATACGAAAATCTTACTTTATGATGTAAGCACCTTTAACTATGACAAAACTTTCCCCTTCAATTTTCTTTGCTAATATATAGTGGAACAAACTATGAGTATTTCTAAATTCTTTCTTTCTTCATGTTTCCTTTTTTCTTGTGGCCTATTTAAGAAGAATGTGAGATTAATATAGGAATCCCTTTTGGTAGGGTAATGTTGAAACTAACCTTGAAAATAAATGACAACGGAAGAAAGTGACCCTTTGTCCGCAACCATCTCCTTTTCACTATATCTTTGCTTGTTCCAGAGATTTGTATGTTATACTTTTGCATATCATATGTTTACTTTTAGGCAGGATGGCAAGTTTTACAAAAGTTGTTATTTTGGATGAGTGGCACTTGAACTGTCAACTTGGAAATTATGTTGCCGAATGCCAAAGGCTAGTGAACAATGAGAACACGTCTTCTCATACAAACTTAGTCAAGAATCTGTCAAGACTAATTGTTCAGGATACCAAAGATGTAAAAGTTACCACCTGAGTTAGGAACTAATATTATCTTTAATACTTCAATTCAAATGTTCAATTCCTTGTATTCCTTTGATCTCAATTGGAAACAAGAGAAAAACCACATTCACAATTTATTGAAGATAAGGATATATCACTATTCCATAGGAGAGATGTTAATCTCAATATATTAGAAGCAATCGAAGTACAAGACAATCTTATCATAGAAATTATTGAATATTAGATTGAGGATGAATTATATGACAATGATGATACTTTGTCCAAATATAATAGCGATGAAAAGTTGAAACATAACACAATCAATGATGATCATTTTGAAGATCTTGATTATGGAGATTGAAGGTATCATGAAAGTGCTCTTTCTATTATCTTATTTTAATGTTGGTGACATTTATGTTGTTAATGAGATTAATGTATCATGAAATTTCTTTTTTTATTGCTTATTGTAATATTGGTAACATTTATCTTACTAATGCGATTAATGCTGATGATTGAATGTATCATGAAAGTACTCTTTCTCTTGTTTTATTGTAATGTTAGTAACATTATGTGTTTTTTTTATAGATATCTAGCGTAATGGCACCTGGCAGAAACAAAGGGAAAAAGGTAGCAACTATGCAAATTATAGAATGGAGGGATCATCATCTTCAACCAGATCAATCAATTGGCGTTAGAAATTCAATTCCTAGCCAATAACAACATTCTTCCTCAAACAACAATAAAATTAGTCACACAGGTTTAAAATTCTATACGTTCAAGTGAATATATATGTATTCAAATATATATCTTTTTCTTACCATATTATTATTTTGTTTATAGGAAATAGAGCTTCTTGTGGTACATTTCCACAACAAAGCAACAATTATATACCGCCTTCAAGTCATTTGCAACAACTTCATCCTGCCTCAAACAACAATGAAGCTTCTAGTGCAGGTTTGTTAATCTTTAATATCTTCAACTAAACTTATGCTTAAAATATATATTTATATATTATAATATTTTCTTAGCATTATTCATTTGATGTTAGCTTCCAAAACTAGTATTAAAAAAAGGAGGTTGACGTAAAACTAAATGTTGTGAATAACAACAAATGAATGTTACAATGAATTGTAAGTTATCAAAATAGATTGATACACAGTAAGTGTTGGATCCCGTATTCGGAACCCAACTACTTATACATATTCCCTCAATACGTACACATGATTCCTTATGAACTC
>JANPWT010000001.1:17352780-17369756 GCA_024678245.1 Erythroxylum densum
ATAATATATGCTCTTTTTTTAATTTATATTTTATAAATTAAATTTTTAAAAAATAAGTTTATACGTACAAAAATTAAATTCTTGTACGTGCAGCCGGTCAAAATCTCATTATTAATTATTAACCGTAAAAATCAGACATCTTCCCTCCGCACGTGCCACGAATGACGGTGCACTTCCTTAAACCTCACCTCAATGTTATCTCTGTTCAAAACACCCTCTCTCCCTCCCTCGTTCTTTTCCCGGAAAACAAGAAGAAATAGAAGAAGCAAGCAGCTTTAAAACATCTCCAAGCTCCTCCCGATGTCGGTTAGTGATCTCTCTCTCTGTTTCTCAGCTTATGTACATCATATATGCGAATATGTATTTGAGTTTGATTCTACTGATCGCGTGTTTGATCCAATCGATTGCTATTCGGGAGTGTATTAACGGCTTATACGCGTAGATCTGTTTGCGTATTCATCATCTCCAGATTTAAGTGCACTTTTGCCTCTAATAGTATATTTTACCATTTCCTTCTTTGTCTATGAAACTAGACGACTGATTGACTGGGATATGAAACTAGCTTTTTTCTTGGTTTAGTTATTAGGTCCATGGATGCCAATTTCATGCTCACTTTTTATTATATTCTTTCTTCTAACTATCAGCATTCTAGAAATAAAACGTTTGTGCTATTAGGAGTATAATTTTTCTGCATCTTTTTATTGTTCATATACATTAGCTTCTTCGGTGTGGTAATTGTTCGTGTTGGGTAACTTGTTTGCTGACTGGTTTTCATGTTGAGTTTTCAGTTTGGAATTGTTAGCTTTTCAGAATGTTGAAAGAGTGAAAAAGCTAATTTATTGAACTACTGATGTGGCCATTTATGGCCTTACAGGAAATTAGAGAAAACTAGTCCATGTTTAACAAACCTAATAACGTGGAGATTAACTAGGAAGCAAATATCTAATTCCTAGGAAATAGGGATTATTCGAATCACCAGCTAATAGACCTAAAGACTGATTCAAACCTTAACAAACTTCAACATCCTCCCTTAAACTGAATATCAGATTATTCAGTTTACATTTGGATCAGCACGTACTTCCAAAAGATTACGAAGCTTAACAAACAGATCAAGCTTTAATGGCTTGGTCATTATGTTTGCAACTTGTTCTTGAGAATGACAGTGAACTAGCCTGACAACTCCATCCATTGTGAGCTCACGAAGAAAATGAAATCTGACATCTGTGTGCTTGCTACGGCCATGTAGAACAGGATTCTTCGAGAGTTCAATAGCTGAACTACTGTCACAAAAAATTGTTGTCCCACCACCTTGCACATGATTAAAGTTATCCAAGATTCGTCTTATCCATACGGCTTGACAGGCACAAGAAGCAGCAGCAACAAACTCAGCTTCAGTTGTAGATAAAGTGACTATTGATTGTTTCTTTGAGGACCAAGAGACAGCACCTTAGCTTAACAGAAATATATAATCTGAAGTACTCTTTCAATCATCCAAATCTCCAGCTTAATCGCTAGATGTATAAGCAACCAGCTTCTCATCTCGTCCCTTTCTGTAGAAAATCCCAAAATGGAAAGTCCCTTTTATATATCTCAACACTCTCTTGGCAGCTTAGAGAGGCAACTTTGTGGGACTTTCCATATATTTGCTTAAAAGGCTAACGACAAACATGATATCAGGAAGTCGCAGTTAAATACATAAGGCTGCCAATCAGTTGCTTGTACCGAGTGTTGTCCACCTTGACTGCATTCTTATCCTTCATGAGTTTACAGCCTGGAACAATTGGATTATGGACTAGATTGCACCTATATCAAACCTTTTTAACACCTCCTGAGCAAAAATTTTTTTGACAATAAAAATACCTTCTTGGCTTTGCAGAACTTCTATGCCAAGAAAACATCTCATCTGTCCAAGATCTGCCGTATCAAACTCATGCATCATAGAATTTTTAAATTCTACAAACATATACTTATCATTGCCTGTAAAGATAAGATCATCGATATAGAGGTACACAATCAAGATTTTACCTCCATCTTTTGCTTTGACAAACAAGTTATGCTCATAAGGACACCGCCTGGAACCTTCCTTAGTAAAATAAGACTCTATACAACTATACCAGGCTCGTGGTGCCTGTTTTTGTCCGTATAAAACCTTCTTTAATTTGTAAACTTTATCTTCAGCACCCCTTTGTTGATAACCAGGTGGTTGCTCAATGAAAACTTCTTCATTAAGTTCTCCATGGAGAAAAGCTGACTTAACATCTAGCTGAAATATTTTCCATCTATTTTGTGCTACAAGAGAAATCACCATTCGGATAGTTTCCAACCTTGCAACAGGTGCAAAAACTTCAGTGTAAACACCATATTTTTTGGTGTAACCCTTTGCAACCAAACGCGCTTTATACTTCTCTACATCTCCATTCTCATTAAATTTTGTCTTGTACACCCATTTACACCAACTTTCTTTGCTCCTGTAGGTAACACTATTAATTCCCAATTATCATTCTTTTCGATAGCATCAATCTGTACATCCATTGCTGCTCTCCACTTTTTGTCCTTTTTGTGCGTCTTCAAAACACATTGGATCATTTGCTGCAAACATGAGAAAATTTGTTGTGTCTTCTTCCTCTGACACTTCCCCAGTTGCATAATCTTTCATTCAAGCTGGCTGCCTTCTAAATCTGCTTTCATGTTGCTCTTCACTCGAGCTAGAAGAATTCTCACCATTGAAGTCATTGGCCGCTTGCTCCTCACTATTGTTTTCGTCAGTTTCAACCCCGTCTTCATTCGCTGCAGCTGCTGCATCTGTTTCTTTGCCATCATCAACCCAATTCAAATCAACTCTGATAGCATCCTCATGGTCTTTATTCCAATCCCAACTGCTATCTTCTTCAAACATCACATCTCTGCTTATTATAATCCTTTGAGAAATAGGATTATACAACCTATATGCCTTTGACTCCTCACTTACCCCAAGAAAAACATATTTAACACTTTTGTCATAAAGCTTTATTCTCTTACAATCAGGAACATGAACATGAAATATGCATCCAAATATTCTGAAATAGCTCACTGATGGTTTGAGTCCACTCCAAGCATTTGAGAACGTGAACCGCCCAATTAATAGCTTTGGGCTAGAAGGTTTTTGACATTTTTTGTCCTGAAAACATAATCTGAACCATATTCATAATCGTCCATTCTTTCGCTCTGCTACACCATTTGTTTGAGGGGTGTAGGGAGCCGTCAGCTGCCTTCGAATACCATTCTCACTACAAAAATTAGTGAATTCCAGTGATGTGAACTCACCCCCACGATCTATTCGAAGACCCTTTACAGATAAAGTAGTGTCTTTCTCAACTTGATTCTTATACTTTTTGAAGACAATAAGAGCTTCTGACTTTTGAACTAAGAAATAGACCCATATTTAACGACTAAAGTCATCAATAAAGCTAATCAGGTACCTTTTGTTGCTTTTGGATATAAGGCTGATTGGTCCACAAATATCAGCATGCACCAATTCAAGAACCTGAGACTCTCATTGTGGCTGCATGGGAAAGGGATTTCTCTATTGATTTCCCACAAGACAATTTGTACATACTTTTGATGAAGTATCAAGATAAGGCTGTCCTCGTACCATTCTTTTTAGTTGAAGCGTGTTCAGGCCATTAAAGCTTAGATGACTGTATTTGCAGTGCCAAAGTTGAGCTGGATCTTCGATGAAAGTGTTGAGACATGTTTCCTGCTTCAATTGTGTAGTTGCAGATAGCTTGAACATCTGATTAGAAGATATTGCAATCTCCAGAACTGACCCTCTTTCAGGATGATAAATTTTGCATGCTCCTTGTTGCATGAGAATTTAAATCCCCTTTTCAGCCAGCTGACCAATGCTTAATAGGTTGTTTCTTAATTCGGGAATATAAAATACACTGGTGGGGATAAATGCAGTACCATTTACTAGCAATCGAACTCTGCCTTTCCCCATCAAATTAATGCTTGAATTGTCTCCCAAAGTCACCTTTTTCCTGAAGCTTTCATCTAGATCAATAAAAACTCTTGCTTGCCACACATTGCTGCATTCAGAGCCTAGAAACCACAATTCTTCTTTGTTGACTTGTTTATCCTCCACATATGCCATCAACAACACTTCCTCTTCACCTTCAACATAATTTGCTGAATTTGATTCTTTCATTGGACATTCATACTGAAAGTGTCCAAGTTTATGGCAGTGATAACATTCAATAGTAGATCTGTCAAAATTGCGCCTACCTCGACCTCTTCCTCGTCCTTGCATTCCGCCACGACCTCGTCCTCTCTCTCTTGAGGATTCACCAAGAGTAACCTTCAAAGCTTGCTCTTCTACTACATGAGGTTGCATTTGTTGCTCATGTACTAGAAGGCTGCTTTGTAGCTCGTCAATTGTAAGAGCATCAAGATCTTTTGACTCCTCGATAGAGCACACCACATAATTGAACGACGTTGTCGATCTCAGTATTTTCGCAATGACTACAGCATCATCTACCTTTGCCTTGTTGACTCGTAGCTTGTTGACGATGGTGATGGTGAGTGCAAAGTACTCTTTGACAGACTCTCCCTCCTTCATGCTTAGCATCTCAAACTCCTTCTGGAGCACTTGTCGTTGTGCTCATTGCAGTCATGCTTTCGCCTGGTACTTTTGCTTCAAGTAGTCCCAAATGTTTTTTGCGGTATCTTTGTTCAAGATAGTCTCCAAAATGGATCAATCAAGGGCCTGGAAGAGGTAATTCTTCGCCTTCATATCTTTCAATCTTGCATCGTTAATGACTCTCTTTTGTGCTTCACTAAGTTGCACTCCTGCTGCTGCTGCAGGTATGCCATCTTCTATGAGGCTCCAATATTCTTTTGATTGCAGGAAATTCTCCATGAGCATACACCAATTATCATAATGCCCATCGAACTTTGGGATTGCAGGCTGGATAAATCCACTCTCAGTCGTTATATTCTCCTCACTAGTCTCTGTGGAATCAGGCCCTTATTATGGGGCTTTGATACCCCTTGTTAGCTTTTCAGAATGTTGAAAGAGTGAAAAAGCTAATTTATTGAACTACTGATGTGACCATATATAGCCTTACAGAAAAATAGAGAAAACTAGTCCATGTTTAACAAATCTAATAACGTGGGGATTAACTAGGAAGCAAATATCTAATTCCTAGGAAACAGGGATTATTCGAATCACCAGCTGACAGACCTAAAGACTGATTCAAACCTTAACAAACTTCAACAGGAATTTCGGTCTTTAGAAGGCTACAGATAATATTAATCGGAACAACATCTGCTCCTATATTGCATATCTGGTTGCTTATGTCGTCACTTTTTTTTTATCTTACTCCTTTTATTGTCTCTGCAGGTAAAAACAGTGAAAGTGAGTAATGTTTCCCTCAAAGCAAGTCAGAGGGACCTGAAGGAGTTCTTTTCTTTTTCTGGTGATATAGTATATGTTGAGATGCAAAGGTAATGGGCCGTTGAGTTCTTCAGTATATCATACTTCCTTTTGTCGTTCTCATCCCAAGCCACTTTATTGCTTATGCAGGGATGGTGAGCAATCTCAAATTGCATATGTTACCTTCAAAGATTCTCAAGGAGCAGATACTGATGTTCTTCTTTCAGTAAGTAATTTCTCTCAGCATTGTGTTCAGCTATATCTTCTGCTATTCTTTCCTTTCATGTTTATTTGGGCCGGCATCGGGAGCTCATGGCCGACCTCGTGCTTTCACTGGAAAGGAAATAGCTATGGTATCATTTTATCTCTGTTGTGTGAGTTTTCTCATATACTTACTTCAAAACCCATTGTAATTTGTGTATTTGTGCTTAAAGAATTGTAATTGAAACCCTTGCATCATCTTAAAAAGGTTTGTTAGTAGTGAGATGTGTTTGGCATGATAAAGAAATTCTTTGCCTTTGGCTGAGTTGCTTCTGGTGATCCAGAAGTTGTTCACGTTGAACATATTGAATAAATAAGCTTTTCATATTTCAAGGGAGAGATAGGACAGTGGGAGGAGGGGGGATATCTTTTTCTTTTGATGTTACATAAATAAACTATAGTTGTCTATTCAGATCTTTTATCCTCAATTTACATTCCCACCATGAACTAAATGCAGTCTACACTTACCCTACCTATTTTGAGTCTAATGTTATCCTCTCTCTCTTAGAAGAAGGATTAGTATTCTCTGACAGGCTTTGAGTAAATTGATTCCAAAAGGATTAGATAACCACTGAATAGTTCATCATAGTTCTGCAATGATTAGTTGTTCATCATTTCGGTAATTACTGTCCTTTTTTGTGTACTAGGGCTGGTCATACTTGAAGACTAGATATGTTTATCAACATTACCATATTGTGAAATGGGGTATTACTTGTAATCAAACAACAAAGATAATTATTCTCTCAAATTAATTATTTTCCACATGTTGTGATCTTCGTAGATTTTACTTAAGGTTTTACTCTTTGTTATACCAATGTGCTTCTGAGATGTCTGTGTTCTTGGGTAACACTTATTGTTTTAGTTGATGATATTAATCAACCAATGTAAACGAGACCTATGGTGCTGTCAATGTTTGTACAATGAGGGAAATTGTATCTACTTTATGTTGGATATGTATATGCTCTTTTCTTTTTCCTTTTTTTTTTCTGCTGACTTATTATTCCTTCCCGATAACTATAAGTATGTGAAATTGTAACATGGAAAGGAATAACCATTGATAGCGATCTTCAGTAACATTTTGGAGGCCCTAATTGGTGATTAATTAATTCCCTGTAATACAGTATTTGAAATTTTAATTGTGCATCTATGTGATTAAAGCCTTAACTCATATTTATATTTCATGTCAGGGAGCAACAATCGTAGACCAGACTGTTACCGTGACTCTGGATCAAGATTACCACCTTCCACCTGAAGCTTTAACACCACCGGTAAGAACGTTGTAAGAACTTCGGTTGTTTTCTACATTGGGGCTTCACTGATTTCGTTGTTGCTAAAGTCTCAGCAGGAAACTCTTGATAAGAACCCTAGTGGAAGGGAATCTGCTCTGAGGAAGGCAGAGGATGTGGTCAGTAGTATGCTTGCGAAGGGCTTCATCTTAGGCAAAGATGCGGTCAATAAAGCCAAGGGCTTTGATGAGAAGCATCAGTTAAGGTCAACTGCCTCCGCTAAAGTAGCATCTCTCGACAAAAAAATCGGGTTCACTGAGAAGGTAAGTGCTGGTACTGCCGCAGTGAGTGACAAAGTTCGGGAAGTGGATCAGAAATTTCAGGTTTCAGAGAAAACGAAATCAGCGTTTGCAGCTGCCGAGCAAAAAGTCAGTAATGCAGGATCTGCCATCATGAAGAACCGATATGTTTTTACTGGTGCTGCTTGGGTAACAGATGCTTTCAATAAAGTTGCAAAGGCTGCCGGGGAAGTAGGCCAGAAGGCAAAAGAAAAGGTGGGAGTTGCCGAAGAGGAACAAAAGAGAAAAATGGTAGACGATTTTGCACAGGTTCACCTCTCAGAGTCACCAAACGCATCTGCTGCAAGTGAGCAGCAACCTTCCAAGCCTCCACCTGCTCAAGGTTTGATCCTTTGATTAGCTGCTGTACATTTCCTTTCCCGTTTGAACCTTTGCATTTCTCTTGATTTGCTTGCTGTAAGTCTACCATAAATGGACCAATGAGATTGCCCCGCATATTTGGGGGTTATCTTTCATGTAACCCATACTTTTCCAAAAAAACTTCCTAGGCTTTAATACACCATACATTGACTTCAATACCTATTTTGAGTTTTTTTTTTGTGTGGCTTTATGGTTGTTAATTATAAGATGATAATTTTAGATCCATTATGCCTACGTGTCCAAACTTAAAGTAGAGATGAAAAATGAGTCGAAATGTTTTTTCACACTCAGGTTAACAGGAGTCCAGATTTCTTGTCCAATATTATGATGTCTTATTGTGTCCGATGAATCTCAGCCGTTTATTTATGTGAGTTTTGTGTAGATCTTGCGTGGGTTCCACATAGGTTCTGTGTGGGTCTTGTAAAATAAATGATTGAGATTTTCTGAGACAGAATAAGACGGGATAATATTGGACAAAAGATCTTAATTCGATTAATAGATCCGAACCTGATTGAGATTTGGTCGGTTAAGGCCAAAACTTCAAAAAGATAAATTATCGGCTTCACCATCAGACAAGAAATATTTGGACAAGATCGACACATAAGACTAAGAACCGATTAATAATACATTCTTATCCTTATCCTATTCGACAACATTACATGCTCTTGTCAATTATTAAAAATAATAATACGAAATGCAGTCTCAACTAACCATCCACATGTCATCGAGTCGGTATCATGTGGAAGTAGTTTCAGTACTCACAAGACCATGCTCGTGAGAACTGGTCCCACCGGTCGGGTTATCAAATTCATCAATGTTGGCTTTTTTATGGTCTCAAAACATTTTTACAAAAATAATAGTGAGTTTGCGGTATGTGCAACTGGACGTGGAAATTTGAAAATGCCTGTTAAAGTGACAGTCATGCGGGGATTGCAACTTTGTATTTTATGGAGGATCTCGCGGCTATCTAACCGAATTTGGTGTACTATGCTTATCGAATGCACAAGGGTTGAATAATTCATGATCAAAGGGAATCAAACATAATTATTCTCTGCAAAATCCTAACAGAATACAAAAGATACGATGCAATCAGTTATAATAATAGTTGTGATCTAATCAAATCAACAAGTATCTGCTAATCTAAACATATTGGGATCAAATCCTTTCGTCAATGCTTTGAATGCTGTATTGTTTTGGTGCCCTATGAATATGATATAGGCAAGTAGTCTGGATTGATCGATCAGAATTTGAACCGATTTAACAAATCAGTCAAAATTAACAAAATGTCTTTCTAATCCGACCATCCCAACAAAGAATTCATGATAGACTCTGAAATCATGACGCTCTCACCATTTTTTTAAAAAAACCAATATATGTCATGAACACCAACACACAACGATACTGTACTGGTTCGCTTATCGAAGTCTTGCTTGCAACTAGATGAATAAATGAGCAGAGACAGAGTCATAGGGTAGTGCACTGCAAACTAAGTGCCTGCCTACTGTACAATTAAACTACAGTTACTCTCCAGCTGGCTTTCTTTATGTCCTAACGGTCCACTACATCCAGCTAGATTCCAATCACCAATTGGCACACGTTAAGCATAACCCAAAGTAGGAAAATTATTGTGTACTGTTTGTGGGGCGCAAGATGATCTTATTTACCATTTAGTGTACTAACATGCGCCCTACTTCCAAACAAAAACCAATTCACGTGCAAACAAAAATTCAGTGATGTACACGTGCAGGTAAAATAAGCTAACATGTAGCCCACGTGCCGTCGTCGTACAAAGAAGGAGCCAAGAATCGGAGAAGCCGAAAATGAGGCTTAGAAACCGGCGACTTTGCGATGAGGGCGTAATCTGAGGGAGGCGCGTTTGTCGGCAGCTTCCTGTAAGTTCCTGAAGCTTCGAATCGCCAAAACATTGCCTCTCCGGAGCTCACTCAATCGCTCCACTTCGCTTGTACTCGTATCTATTAACAAGTAAAAGGAAACTGTTAAACCAATCGAAATGAAAAAAGATTCAGAACCAGAGTAGGGAAAAAAAAAAGTTCAACCGCATTATACCTATAAGCTTCGAGGATAGCTTGAATCCGTTGAACTGAGCTAAATCTGCAATAAAAAGCGTAATAACATTAAGCTTCTCTGCACGTGTCTGAACATACGGTATCGGTGAGAAACCGTGGATTAGGATTTACCAGATTGAGGAGGAGTGTGGGAGGCGAGATAGAGAACGAGGAAGCAGAAGAAAATGAGAAACGGAATAAGGTGGATGAGCTTCTCTGGCTTCGCAGACGAAGGCGGTAGGGGTAACGGCGGCGACGGTAATGAAGACGGCGTCAAGGACCGCCGAGGCTTGGCGGTTTTGTCGTCGTCAGTGACGTCATGAAACTTGGGGACCGGTGAGCCCAGAGACTGTCTCTGCATATTGTTCTAGCGAGAGGAAGAGGTGTGAAACTGAAGGTGACGGTAGGAGTTGGCGTTGGTTTTAAAAGGAAGGGTGGTTTTGTTTAAACTTTAAATTACGTCAACAATAATCTTTCAGTTGCTTGTGATAATTATTGAATTATTTTTAATATTATTATATTTAACAAGTAAACTAACCTAAATTACGAACAGCACACGCAACTAAAAAGTGGGGCGGGTTTAGGTGCGGCCGTTCCTATCGTATGTGAGTTTCTAAGTGGTTCATTTTTAAAGATTACAATACTATACTCGAGATTATATACAACATTTAAGGGTAACACTTTAAAAAGCGTGAATTTTATTTTATTTTCTATTAAAAACTTTTAATTAAAATTTTAATCTTTTAAATATTAATTAAATGTTAAGATTTTAAAAGTTTAGATATTTAATTAACATTTAAAAATTAGACACTAAGAAACAAATAAAAATCATATCTGAAGTTTAGACTAATATTTATATGTAATTTAGACTAATTGCTTAATTGGACCATAAGGTAATGAAATTAGTAATGTTTAAAAAATCATATCTGAAGTTAAACCGACAAGAGACTTAAGATTTAAAAAGTTCAACTGTTATTATAGTCATAAAATTAATTAAAAATTGAATAAAATTAAAGAATTGAAAAAATATTAAATTAATTAAAAAAAATTATTATATAAAATTTTATTTGTTTATTTAGATTTATAAAAATTTATTAATTTAAAAAATTGACTAGTTAATTAATAAAATGATAAAGTTTTTACAATTAAAATGAAAAATTAAAAAACGAACCAAAATGTTATTGTCGAATTGATCAAATGATTGGATTAATACTATTAAAACTCGCACGTTATTTTGATATAATAAAGAATCTATAGTTCTTACATGATTGACATTAAATTCATAATTTAACTTACCTTCGTGAAAACGTTATATTGACTATACGCCAAAAGAATGTTAAATTGACCAATACGTTTAAATAACAAATTGAATGCGACAGTAGAAGAACCAGACAGAGCTGCCATCGGATTGGGCAATCAATTTTTATATTGAACATTATTACATGCCTTTACACGATCACCCTTACATTGACTGTAATTATACATCAAATTTAAAGTATTGTAAAGTAAAAATCACACGCTTGCATTTAGAATATGAATGTTGTAAAAAATAGGTTTATCCCGTACACATCTAAGGAATAATGAATGCGGATTCTTTCATTTTACAAATTTTTTTAATATATTAGCTAAAAATATATTTTAAAACTCGACATTTACAATATAATACAATTTAATATTTACAATTTTAAAATGTTAAACGTATTTTCAGAACTTTTAAAATTAGCTCTAAATAGATGAAAATTTCACAAGTTTAATTCTCTATCAATTAAATATTACGTCAATATTAATATAATATTACTTTTATATTTATAAATAAAAATAATTTCTACAATTACATAATTAGTTTTTTAATTAATCAAAAACTAGTTTTTATTGTTAGGAGACAACGAGATTTACTCTTATACGTTTTAGACAGTAAATTTCACATTATATTTCTCATTTATTAAATTAAAAAAAAAAGTAAGAACTAATATCACCTTAACATTGACGTAACATTAAACTTAAGAAGAGCTAACATTATTTAATTTTTCATCAATTTAAGTTATACTTTACATGATTTGAAAATGTTACTAAAATGGTTTATATTAGAAAAATTGGTTAGTTTGTGTTAAAAGCTTTGATATTATAATATTTTTCTAGGATTTAAAATCTGATTTATTAATTTAATTACACTCAAATAGGAATTTAATTTATGTTCATGTTAATAATAAATATTTTTCAATTACTAACATATAAATAAAAATTAAAATAGAGAGTATATTACACATGCACCACGTAATCACAGCAGAACGGAACGGAGTGAAAATATACAATGGACGGAGATCAAAGAAAGGCAAAAACACGTGGCAGGGATCCGCCACGCAAGCACACAGATTAGGTCTCTCTATGGGATAGCGAACGTGGTAAAGGCAAATGTCTAGAAGATTGTTTGTAATATAACGTTCTGGATATTGCAATCAAGAAAGTAGAGGATGGTCCTGTGGGAGATCACGGTGGCTACGGCCTATTTCTTAGGGCTGAAGCGGACCTATAGACTGGCTTCGAAGATCCAAAGAAAGATCGCCAGCCCCAAACACCCTAAGATCACTCAGTTTATTCGCAGGTATTTGATGTCCAGAATTTCCCAGTTCTTTCTTTTAGTCTAATCTCTATGCATCTGTCTGCCCCTTTGGATATAATGAACATGCGGGAATGTGTTTTTCCTTGGCACTGATGATTGATAGAGCGAAATGGGATCATTGTTCAAATTGAATGATTTGTAGTGTAGTGGCAACTCCATGAATGATTACTAGTCACCCGTACTTGGTTGAGAAACTTGTGTGGTTGGATGAAAACTACCAGCACCGGGCTTATATAGTCACTTGTGTCTTTTTAACTGGATCTTGTTCTCTAGACTTACTGCAATGTAGTATTTCATAAATGGAACATCATTGATATGCCAGTGGTCTTCTATGGGCATTGAAGCTTCTTATATATGGCACACATGGGTTTTCATCATTGAGTTTACTGCTGTTAGTAGTGTATGGGCTATTTTTATTAATGGTATTACAGATCCAAACTACTTTGACTGCCATAACCAACACTAAACACAATCATGCGCTTACTTTTGCATAGACGAACCAGGGCTGGCTTTGATGTTGCACTCCAGGTTCACCATAATATACAACAGCGACATATAGTTGGGCGGAATGTCGGTGACTCGATTCTACGATGGCTGGACAGCATGAAACCTTCTGCTAACATACGTAGGACATCATTGACTGCCTTAAAAAATGCTAGGTCGAACATGAAGATGACGAAGTGGGATAGTGTCTCTTCCCATTTGAAGAGTTCTGGGAGCATGCAGGCCTACGGGCTCCAAGAATCTAAGAGGCACCTGTTTACCTCATCAAAAAATGTGTGGGCAATGTCCCTTCCTACCATTACATTGATGCGGCCGTTTAGACCAGCTGGCTCTGTTATTCAATACAGGCACTTGAGCTTCTGGGACCCTGGAATGTCGAGACCTGATTACGGATATGGGGGGTTAAGTGGGTCTGATGGAGTTATTCGGAAGGACATAATGCAGTATCTTCTGCAAAATTGATTGTGCCAGATGGTTTTTGTTCCTTTTTACATGTGATTGCAAACAATTGGATTATCAGATCAGGTTTTCAAGAAAATGAATTTGAGGCTTGATGTGTACATTGTGCCGTGATGCCAAGCCTGAGAAACTAATCGACTGTAGCTTTTCTTCCCGAGTCCATCTGCATAATAAATGTCCTTATTATGGTTTTTATATTTTTTTTTGTGATCCAATTTTTGGTATAATTTATGCGAGCTAGAAATCATAGGTGTTTACACAATAAAAAAAAGAAAGGAAAATGTTTTTGATGTTTCTATATTTTGAATTGCGATCTGCGACCACAATGTGATTTGGATCGTTACTGCAATTTACCTCAATTTCGATCATATTTTCTGTAATTACTTTTGCATTGTTTGTTATTACTGCAATTGTGCACAACTATAATATTGTTACTGCAGTTTGACTGGCGCTATTCCTATTACATAAACCTTTCCATGCCATTGGCATGTTGTGAGCATGACCATTTACCTACTTCTAAGAGACTTGTAAGATCAGACTAACTTACACAATAGAAGTATGGAATAGTTTTAAAATGATCATTAAACGTTATAATCATGGTTTTGTTTTCAATTCATTTTCAGACTAGATGCCTGTTCTATTTACATGGCGAACTTTGATTTCAATTCTATTGCTTTAAATGTTGAATCTGGAACACTGTTCCCTTCACCAACGTGTTGACCTCATCAGATTCTCTCTCGCAGCCCCTGTCAAGCACCTTCAATCACCTCAAAGCTTGACTATAGGAATTGCTTATCTCTAGCTCATAAGGTGGAGCAAGAATAATCAGCTGGACAGCTAGACTACTTCCATATACAGGGAGACTCCAACTTATCTACTCCAGTCTTAGCCAAATCCAAGGTTGAACTTGATTTTCTTCAATTTCAGTCTATTTTTATGTTCCATTCTCTAAGTTTATGTAGACTTTCCCTACCTGCTCCGTTACTCTGTTATGTTTCCTTTTCGCAAACTAATTGTGGACTGCCATCTGTTGTAAAAGGTTTTGCTCATATGGAGTTGTCACTTGCTTATTTCTCGTTTCAACTTGATTGTACTTGTCAGAAATCTGTTTTGCATTCGCAGACGGAGCTCTCTGGGTCATAATCTGCCAAAGGAATTTGCTATATACATATATACCTGTATTTGCCAAGGTGGCACCACTCTGCTTCTATGGATTTATATTGTATTTGTGATGCTTAAGTCCAAGTAGAAGAAGAAGATATAACGCTTAAGAACTTCTCCACCTTCACAGATTTCAGACACTTGTATATCATATTACCCAGATTTTGATATGTGGATTAGTTTTGTTACGAGATGAGGGCAGTCATCAATGCCACTGATTCTGTAGAATTTTTGACATAATTGTGATATTAGATTCTTTTCATGTCCTAATTGATTATTATTTGTTCACGAGTTTTTCGTGTGAAGTCTATGTCTCAAAAGTAGCTTCCACAATCTGCAGTTTCTTTCTGAGTCGTCTTCATTTGCAACTCTCTGCATGAAACTGTCTATTATACTGAAAATTTCTTGTTACTAGCGATAAACGCCAGCCCTTCAAGTTCGTATGAGTAGCCTGATTTATGGAGCATATTCTTGCAATCGTTATGAAACTACAGGGGGTGCATCCTCAACTTCAGGTTTTATGCCAGATCTGTTCGACTTCACCGTAATACCTTTTGTTTTTCTGACAGATTACTAAGAACAGCGGAAATTTTTATAAGAAACAGATCAAACATTGTTCCTCTTCCACTGGAAGTGGAAAGTTTTTTCAGCAGGGAAAAACAAGCTGTGCTTGGAGCCTCGGCTCAAATGCTAATGAAAATTACTAGCTTATCACATTCTCACAACCTTTTATACTGTGCCATCTACATGTTTACAAACAGTTTCACTTAGACAGGCAATTGGGGAACGCTGAGAAGATCTAGTTCACTTCTCATTCAAGGAAGGATGAGGATGATACAACAAATGCCTCCCAAGTAACCTCACAAGCAAGATCTTAAAACTTTGAAATGGCAGGTAAACTAGATTGCTTTCTAATCACCATCCAGACGATTAACAATATCTGTTTTATGATATAAGATACAACTTCCACGCAATTTCCCATCACAAAACTGAAAATCTTTTTTTTTTTTACAAAGATTGCACCTGTAAATAATATGAAACCAGAAGCATATATACCAGATACGAATTCCTACTGATTCAAGCCCAAGAATTATCAAAAGCAGCCACTGAAATTGCCTGAGCAAACTCCTCAAAACTAATTCTTCCGTCTCCGTCGGAGTCCGCCTCCTTTATCATCCCTGCCAACTCCTCAGCGGTGAGTGCATGGCCTAGCTTTGCCATAGAGTGCGCCAATTCAGCCGCCGTGATGAACCCATTTCCATCTCTATCAAACATCCTAAACAACTGCTTTAACTGCTCGTCGCTGTAAGGTGACTTCTCAGGTAACAACTCCGGCATCACAAGGGCTACAAACTCCGAGAACTCCACCAAACCATTGCTGTTTGTATCAGCCTTCTGTATCAGGGTTTCAAGCTGATCACGGCTAGGTTTTAGCCCTAAGGACCGGAGCAATGAACCTAACTCGAGCTGAGTTAGGCTTCCATCTTTGTTTCGATCAAACGATCGAAATATTTCACGTAGCTCTGCTATCTGCTCATTCTCTAACTTTAAAGGTTGTTTGCTGCTCATGTTAACAAGAAAAAGTTACTTTCTTTCACCTTTTGTTCTACTACTTCTCTCCCCCCTTTGGATCTGAGATGGCGAACTAGTTCAAAGTTCTGTTTTTGAAACCTTTAGAGAATGTCCTAACGTCTCCCGAAACATGCATGAACTTTCCATATGTGGGTCATGAATTTATGAGGAGAGAGTGGGAAAAGAGAGAGAAACTGCAGTGTTAAGAGAATATTAGACTAAAGAAAGATGGAAACTTCCTTTTTGTTTTGGGATGAAAATCACATTCACCTAAAACTCAAAACTCTAACCTTCTTGATCCTAACACATTCTTCATTCCAGTAACCATGGAATGTGGAAAGAATGGATTTGTATTCCTTGCAGGAGAAAGGGTAGAGAGATCCAAGATTGCCCAGTAAAATGAAACTTAAGCTTTCCTGACTTTTGATTTGAATGACAGAGTCTATAATGATCTGCTTTTGGTTCTTGTATTTTCATTAGATGTATATGTATGTATATATAGGATTGATTCTTCTGTGCAGTTTACAAGAACGTTCACCAAGAGTCAATGCTAATGATAGAGATTGGTAATAAATAATTTGAATAAAATAAAAATAAAATGTTTGAATCTTATATTTTCTTGATTTCAGGAGTGGCTTATTCATTTCTATTCCGTGATTGGAGCATACGGACTGCGTTCATGGCTGGCAAACTAGCAAGAAGTCAAGGTTAGACTTTGTCAACTTGTTGAGCCAAGAAACTTTAGACTTTGTCAACTTGTTGAGCCAAGAAACTTTCTCTACAAGTTCATCAATCTTCCCCTTTAATTGAAAATTTAAGCAATTTGTACCACTCCGGCTTGTAACTTGGAATTAGTCTCTAGATTCAAGAGTTATTATTATTATTTTTCGAGAAATTCAAAGATATTTATTTCTTAGGTCTATTTCAGCAAGATCTTATCTAAAAATAGTCAGAGGAAGACAAAAACAGGTCCAT
>JANPWT010000001.1:17375555-17386904 GCA_024678245.1 Erythroxylum densum
AATTGATAGACAGTATGAGCAATCGGGAGCTTGTCATCCCACTTATCCTTTACAAGACCAGCGAAAGATTCATGCTCGAGCCACCCAGAGAAGAAACGGAAAGGACGATCTCTAGGACGGGATTGCAGCCCGCCAAAAGAAATAAGAAGAGGACGGTGATCAGACTTGAGATGCTCAAGGTGAGTAACGCTCATATTTGGAAAAGAAATCTCCCAGTCACCATTAACCACAGCCCTGTCCAATCTTTGGAAAAGGGAACCCCGACACCAGGTGAATTGCGACCCATTAAACCCAATATCCTAAAGACCCGTCTCAAACATAAACTCTTGGAACATACGACATCCCCTTGGATTCCTAATGGCCCCCCCTTTCCTCTCATCCGCAAAAAGAATAGTGTTAAAGTCTCCAGTAAGCATCCAAGGTCCTTGAACTAATTCAGCCATCAAACTCAGGTTTTCCCAAAACTTTTTACAGCCTTGAATCTGCGGACTGCCATAAACAAACGTAATAAAGCAAAAAGAAGAAGCATTAATTTGTTTGACACGAGCATGGATAAATTGAGAGTGATTAAAAATGATATCAACAGTAATATAATCATCCCAAAGAAGCCATATTCCTCCTACAAAACCGTTAGCTTCCACCCAATGCGAATATGGATAGCCCAATTTCGCAACAACCGAGTCTGCATCCTTACCACTGATCCTTGTTTCCAAAAGCACAACAAGGTTCATGTTATGCTCTCTCCTATACTCAGAAAGAAAACGGTGAAATTTTGAATTGCCATATCCTTGACAATTCTAAACAAAAGTCGTAAAGTCCATATAAAAAATTATAAAACAGGCAAGAAGAGGAGCAAAACACTGGTGCAGCTGCACTATGATCAGTTCAATTTTGCAAGCAAAATCCCATTATGCTCCATAGCATTACCCGAGTCTGAAATTGCCGACATCTCAATTTGCAGATTATCTACAGTGCGAATCATCGCTGCAATTGCCTCTGAGACACACGCAGAAGCCCCAGACGACTCAGCGTCTCCTACGACCTTTTTCACTTGAGAAACTTTGCGGATAGCCTTTGGCCGACCCCGCTTCACAACTTAGGAGATGATCGGCAAGACAGTGATTGTCGATTTGGCCTTTTTAGGCCACTTCCAGTTAGAATGAGGGAGCGACGCCTCTTTAGGATCGCAGTTTTCTTCCATTCTAACGACCGAGTTTTGCTTCGGATCCAAAGACGACCCCATCTTGCGAGCTTGAAATTGAGTCATAGAAATAATTTCCCTAAACCTTTCTCCATCGATCGCCCCTCTCTGATCTTCAGTTTCCCAATCCGAGATAAAGACAGGATGATCATGGACAAGTGCCTCCAGTTCCATAGGCATCTCGGGGTCAGAGACCGTGCCCACCGGGTTGGGCTGCTTCGTGTTTGTTATCTGGGCCACCCCATCAGCCACCTTCTTAAAATTTGTAACTGTTGGGCCTTTTCTTATACTGCCAACAGTATTGGCTTGCTTTTGGGCCTTCGAGACCGGCTCATTTGCATTCTTTCTGCTATGGCGATTGCTCGTGGACCCGGTCTGTTCCTTCCTTATATTATCAATACGAGTAGCCGTTGGAGAAGAATTAGCCGTTGGAGAAGAATTATCAAATCTTAAACCCTTAAATTTCGCCCATGTATCATCACTTTTTTGATTGTTGCCTGGCTTGGTAATCACCTGGGGTTTACGCTTGACCACCATCCACGACCCGTATTCCTCTGTCTCGACCTGTTTTACCAGCTCCTCCAGTGTCGCCTGAGTCCTCGACATCGGACTCTTGCCTTTATCCACCTGCACGGCTCCCTACACAACACCAACATTGTTACGCGGACAATTATCTTTAAAATGACCATACTTACCGCATTTAAAACATAAAAATGGCAGCGACTCGTATTCAATTCTTTGAAACCGGCCATTGATTTTGATTTTGGATGGTAGCGCTTTCCGTAAGTCGACACAGACCGCAATACGAGCAAACCGCGTTTTGGTGGCCACTTCTGAAATGGAATCCACTCTAATAACCTTCCCCACTTGTTTGCCGATCGCCGTGAGAGCATTGTGAACATACATCCGTGACGGCAATCCTAGGAGTCTGATCCATGTTGAAACATTCATCGGATATAGCTCAATTGTATTGAAGGTTGGGGTCCACGGCTGGACCGTCAGACAATGTCCGAAAACTAACCATGGGCCTTCGGACAGAACCATAACATAGTCCTCCTTCGATTGGAATTTTACCATATAATAGTCGTTCTCAAGAGTTGACAGATGACAAGGCCACTTAGTCCTCCATAATCCGTCCAACTTATTCGATAAAACATTGTAAGTGATCCGTCTGCTCAAGAGCTTGATGATCACGCATAATTCCATTCGCTTATCAAGGAGACCATTGATCCGGTTCGAGAAGGTAATAGAGGGAACCCCATTCTCGACTGTGGCTATGTAGTCTTCTTCGCCAATAGAAATCTCATCCTCCTCCTCCAGAGGGATTGCAGCAGAATGAGTCGAGCCCTCGCCCAAAAGCTTGTCTCTGAAAGAAACAAATGGGGAGACAACAACCGCCTCCTTCATGATATCGTCGCTATCCACTGAATCTGTGCCTTTATTTTTGACTTTTTTGATTGCTTCATCCACCCCCATGCCTGTCGGCGGCGGCTGACAAGCATCAGCGGCGGTATTCATTCTTCTCTAGTCTGTAAATGTGAGACTTTTTTAATTACAACCATAAAATATGCATTTAAGAACCACTTTCGATTTTAATATGTATAGAGTAAAATTTATAACTTTTCTTATTTTAAAATATTTTTTAAAATAAGAAAACAACAAGAATACCTCACTCTCCTACCTAATGCATAAAATGTATAAAGGATTTTTTAATAATATAAACATTTCAATCAAAATAAGGAAATTACTATACAAATTATTTCATACACATTGACTAAAAACAATTATGTAAATCATCAGGAGATTTTTTAATAATAATGAAAAGAGTAATTTTGCTAACACATGTACTAGAAAAAAGTTACAAGCTCGAATTACAGTAATATCTTTATAAAATAAATAGAAAAAGTTGGGTATAATTGAATTGATTTCTTCGATCTTACAAAAAGAGGAGCTTGTGTAATAAATGTTGTAAAATAAAATTTGAACATTCGCCTGCCCATGTTTATCATCACTTATCGAATTTTGTTAAAATATTGGATAATCATTTGAAAAGAAAGGGATAAAGTTGTAAAATCACTTGTGGGACCCCATACAATAAACAATGAACGGCTCTGATCCATAGGACGGACTTTGACTTTTCTTCTCGTTCTAGTTTTCAGCCCTTATGGCCCAACCCTACCCCCCATCCTATTTGACTCACAGTACGCCGACCCAACCCACGCGCTCTCCAACCTCAGTCGCAAAACCCTAAAAGATTTACCACGGGCAATACGACCGTGCAGAGACATCAAAACGTGTTCAACACCAATTAATGGGCACGTTTAGGAATTAGAATGGCATCGGCGCGTGACTGTATTAAAGAAAAGAAGGGTTTGACTTGGGGCTTGCTCTTAGCTTTGGGAAACGCACGAAGAGCCATTAAGAAAATACCACGTGTATAAGAAAAACAGTAAATGCAGTAATTGGCATCTCATCCGTTTCCTTCAAAAACCCTAAAAATTATCCAGAAATGCCCATATTATCCCTATCCGGTAAAACCACATTAAATTTTCCTATTTATGACAAAGAGAGATAGGGGATAGAGATTATAGAGAGAGAAAAGGAGAGTGAGTAGAAGAGAGACTCTTAGAATTCTCAGCCCTCCAAACGAATCAGCAGAAGTGCTTCATGTATTGCTGCTTCTGGTATGGTATTCACCATCTCAGCTTGCAATCACTTATTAAATTTCACTGTAGGTCACCATCTTCTTCTTTTTAACTCTAAAAGATGGTCATGGTTGATTTTATTACTTGTTTCTTTCCCTTAATTGAAGGCCATTTTCTTGTTTAGTGTTCAGAAAATCTTGCAATCTTTAGCAAGATTTTGTCCTTAGCTAACAGGGACTTTTCTTTCTTAAGTTAAAAGGAAAATATCTTCGATGATTGCATTGTGTTTCCACTTTAAGAGAATGTCTCACAGCTTTCTTCTCCTTCGTCCTCGTTCTTTTTTTTGCGGTTTTCCTCCTTGTCTCTGAGCTATTATTGAACTGCATGCGTTGTTTTGATAGTTCTTTTGTGCTTTGTGAGTATCTGTTGAGTCATGTCATAGGTTCAGTTCTCTTTGTCTCTTGGTACTACATATACTTTCTTTTGTTTTTTTTTTCCCGTTGAGATTATGTTCTGTTGATTGCAGAAACAAAGTGAACTTCGACGTGAAGGATAGTCAACCGTAGAGATAAATTAAGCTCGGAACTCGAAACCGAACTAGGTCTTTGCCTTTCAAGACATTATGTATGGAGATTGCCAAGTTATGTCAAATATGGGTGGCAACGTTGTTTCTTCAGAATCCATCTTTTCGTCGCAGATCGGGAACCCTAATTTCAACTTCATGTCAAACCTACCCTTCCATCCTTTTTCTCCTATGATTCCAGTAAGATCAAGTTCTCTGTGACATGCTTTGTTTTCCATCAGGAAGGTTTTTCTTAACTTTCTCGAGAGATTAATAGAGAATTTCGTGGGAATGTTGGTGGTTTTGGTGTAGAAAGAAGAAAGTGGGCTAATGATGCGAGGTAAGGAGGAGATTGAGAGTGGGTCCGGTAGCGAGCAAGTTGAAGACAAGTCTGGCAACGAGCAAGAGAGCGGGGAGCAACCTCCAAAGAAGAAACGTTATCACAGACACACTCAACATCAGATCCAAGAAATGGAAGCGTAATTCTCTTTCTCCCATTTTCTCTCTCGCTGCACATCTAGAAAATATTTTATTTGTACTTGGATTTTCCGTTTTAGTTGAATGTAAACAATTTGAGCAACCATACTGAACATTCAACAAGCCCTCCCCTGAAAATTTCAAGTAGATGCAATTTACAGAACCCACAATTCTTAGAGGCACTACATAAACTCTATGTGTGTTTATGGTAATTCTTTCTCCTTCTCAATCGATCTTCTCTGGATGATCGTGCTAAGTTTTTCTTTCAATGTCTGAAATCATAAAGCTTGTTTTGCAGCTTGTTTAAGGAATGCCCACACCCAGATGATAAGCAAAGGATGAGACTTAGCCAAGAACTGGGTCTTAAACCACGCCAAGTCAAGTTTTGGTTCCAAAACCGTCGTACCCAAATGAAGGTAACTACATTATAGCCTTTCATTTTCTTGGCAACCCTAGAATGTCCCAACTATAAATGAAGTCGTTGAACTTACTTATGGTGAACACGGTTCCCGAGAGAGCGCGTCCATTTCATGGTGAAACAGCGTTTTTACTAAGCCATCATCACTTCTTTGTAACAAAAGAATCGCATTTATACCTTTGGGTCACTGGCTTCTTTACCTTACAGTGGGTATCTTTAATGGCCTGCTTGGTAGAAATTATTAAGCTCTCACCTGCTTCCCGAATAGTGAAGGTTTAATGTCATGTCACATGTACAAATTAGGTTAGCGTGCAAAACTGGTAATTAGGGTTAGGGCGAAAAAATGGTTAATGTTCTTTTTTGTTATTTTCTTGAGGCCAGTAATAAGCTATAGGTAATAGGATAACAATGCCCAGTCTGCAACATTAATTCATCTTCTCTCTCCTTTGAAATCAATAGGCGCAACAAGACCGATCAGATAATGTCATACTTAGAGCAGAGAATGAGTCCCTGAAGAATGACAACTATCGGTTACAAGCAGAGTTACGGAATCTAGTTTGCCCTAGTTGCGGAGGACCAGCAATACTAGGTGGAATTTCCTTTGAGGAGCTTCGAATCGAAAATGCACGTCTGAGAGAGGAGGTACATTATATCAACGTTGAAATACTGTTTTGATTGAAAAACTGTTATAGATTATGGAGCAAAAAGTGTTTGAATGGATAATTAATCAATGTTTTCCTCTATTTACAATCTTAAACAGTTAGAGCGTGTCTGTTGTATGGCTTCACGATATAGTGGGCGGCCAATCCAAGCAATGACTATGGCTCCCCCTATTGTCTCCACTTCCTTGGACTTGGATATGAATATATACTCAAGGCAATTCCCAGAGCCAATGGGTTCTTGCACAGATATGATGCCCCTGCCAATGCTGCCGGAAACTTCTTCCTTTCCAGAGTTAGGACTTATGTTAATGGAAGAAGAAAAAAGCATCGCAATGGAGCTAGCAATTCCTTCCATAGACGAACTTATGAAGATGAGCCGAGCAACACAGCCCCTTTGGATCAGAAACAGTGGAACGTCCAAGGAAGTGCTTAATCATGAAGAATATGCAAGGATGTTTCCCTGGCCTTTGAATCACAAGCCGCATTCAAGTGAGTTGAGGACCGAAGCCTCTCGTGACAGTGCCGTGGTTATAATGAATAGCATCACCTTAGTTGACGCGTTCCTTGATGCTGTGAGTCAAAATTATTTCATTTTTTTACTTCCATATGAGTTGAAGCTAGGTTTTTTGGCTAATGTCCTTTGAACGTTTACCTACTCAGAACAAATGGGCGGAACTGTTTCCTTCCATCGTCGCGAGGGCAAAAACTGTTCAAACTATATCACCTGGTGTCTCGGGTGCAAGTGGTTCTCTTCACCTGGTAATGCATTTGATGATCCAATTTTTTTATTTGTAGTTGGACAAATTAGATATTTTAAGATATTTTTTTGTTATTTTTAACAGATGTATGCAGAACTACAAGTTCTTTCTCCACTGGTGCCTACTAGAGAGGCCTATTTCCTCCGTTTTTGCCAACAAAATGCGGAGGAGGGAACTTGGGCAGTTGTTGATTTTCCCATTGATAGCTTCCATGACACCGATATTCAACATTCTTTTCCTCTGTACAGGAGGCGACCTTCTGGTTGTGTCATACAAGATATGCCCAATGGGTACTCGAGGGTCTGTGCTGTTTTACTAATTCTACATACTTGCAGCTTCATAGATGAAACGCATATGTATTTGGTTCTCTGACATTGATGAACTTATCCATATAGGTAACATGGGTAGAACATGCAGAGGTTGAGGAGAAGCCAGTCCACCAGATATTTAGTGACTTGGTGTATAGTGGGATGGCGTTTGGAGCACACCGGTGGTTAGCTGTGTTGCAGCGACAATGTGAGAGGGTTGCTAGTCTCATGGCCAGAAATATTGCTGATTTAGGAGGTTCTCATCTAATTCCATCTTTCTTATAAATTTCTCTTTGTATGATTGAAGATCATTGCATTTCAATTAATAGTGTTTGTTTAAATTATCGTGGCTTTTGCAGTTATACCCTCTCCGGAAGCACGTAAGAACGTGATGAGACTGGCGCAGAGAATGATCAGAATATTTTGCTCCAACATAAGTGCTTCCAATGGCCAGTCATGGACTGCTTTGTCAGATTCATCCCATGACACTGTTAGAATTACAACAAGAAAAATCACAGAGCCCGGGCAGCCAAATGGGGTCATTCTTTGTGCTGTATCCACCACTTGGCTCCCCTATCCTCACTACCAAGTCTTCGATCTCTTGAGGGATGAACACCGCAGATCTCAGGTTTTGTTTTCATTCCAGGAATTTCGACAGCAATTGCTTTTAAAATCTTAATCGCTACTAACATGTTATATGTTTGGCAGTTGGATGTTCTTTCGAATGGGAATGCATTGCATGAAGTCGCCCACATTGCCAATGGCTCTCATCCAGGGAACTGCATTTCTCTTCTTCGCATCAATGTAAACCACTACTAACATTATTTAGGGTTCAAATTTCAATAATCATATAGAGATAACGTTACATGAAAGATTTGCTTTCTTTAATGTAGGTTGCCAGCAACTCATCCCAGCACATAGAGCTAATGCTACAAGAGAGTTGCACTGACCAGTCTGGTAGCTTAGTAGTGTATACAACCATTGACGTGAATTCAATCCAGCTAGCCATGAGCGGTGAGGATCCATCATGCATTCCGTTGCTTCCGCTAGGGTTTGTCATAGTCCCAGTTGAAATGGGCACAAGTAGCAGTACTACTACTGCTACGCTAAATGAAGGCAACTCGGTGCCAGCTTCAGCTTCTCAAGATGGAAATGGACATCACAGCTCAGGCTGTCTACTCACTATGGGGCTCCAAGTCCTTGCCAGCACAATCCCATCTGCAAAACTCAATCTCTCTACTGTCACTGCAATAAATAACCACCTATGCAGCACAGTACATCAAATTAATGCTGCTCTTAGCACAGCCGCAGCGGCAACTACCACCACCAACACCACCCCTAACACAGCCAGCAGCTGTCCGGATAACGGTTCCGCACTCGTAGTAGGCTCCTCCGGTGAGCCTAGTACTGCTCACAAACATTAGTTGAGTTCAACACAATCCGGTTGTTAATTACCCAAAGTCTCCCCATCTCAAGGAGGTTAACGAATTTGGACTGCAGGGTTTTCAAGCTAGGGTAAAGGCATGGTTTGTTATGAAGAGTAGGGAGATTTTAGGTAATTACAGTAGGAAAGTGAAAATAGTAGTATGGGTTGTGTACTAAGTAGGTAAATAAAGGACTATACATACTAATGTAGCGGTCTGTTGGGTAAGTTAGTAGGCTTGTGGGAAACTGAGAAGGATATGTGTGTAGCATTAATGGTGGCATGCATGCATGCATGGAGTAGTTAAGTTTAAGTGAATGTCGAGTCACAAACCAAACTCCGATAAAAACAAAAACAAAAAGTAAGTATTTGGGAGGTTGTGAAGATAAATAGGGGAAGTCAAGAGCGCACCAACCTATGAACCTTGCTTTGTGGTAAGGCCCTTCTTAGATAGATGATGAGTAATGGGGACTCACCAGTCAGCAAGGGTGGTGGTTCGGGTATTGACTTCTGCTTGTCTACCTTTTCTTTTGTTTTTTTGCTGCTTTGAATTTAATGCTACTCGTGAATCGTGTGCTTACTTTTTCTTGTTTATTTATGCCATCTTTTAAATTCAACTTCTCCGACTCTTCTTCTTTTTCTTCTTTTTTTTTCATTTTTTCTATACATGTTGAAAGTCTAGGGCACTCTAGGGCACTCCTGAGAATCTCATGGTAATTAATAATTATAAACCAATTTTCAGTTTGCATAATTTCCCATATACCAAAGATAGAACAGTTAAGGTACCAAATTTAATTATAATTAGTTGCAAACTTGTTAACAAATTAATCGATTGCTTTAATATTTATCAAACTTTGAGACTATATCCATTACAACAAAGTAGACATTTAGTTATGTTATTTTGGGTGAAATTTGCAAAATTGTCAACAAAAGTTATCATATTTCAATGGTTTTTCAAATCATCATTAAAACTAAACCTTTAGCAACTAAGTAAAAAAGTATCACAAAAGGAACAACATTTCGTGAGAAATGATAAATTTTTTTCCCCAAATGATGAACATTTAGTGTCGATTACTGAAAATCGTCACAAAATGATCTACAATGGGTGATGATTTCAGAAATTCGTCGCGAAATGAACTTTTAGTGACGTTATTCAGAAATCGTCACCGTAATTTGTTAAACATTTGGTGACCAATGTTTAAAATTGTCATCAAAGGGTTCTCGATTGACAACGATTATATAAAATCATCACAAAAAAGGCATTTAGTTTTTTTTTCTACGTTTTGGACATTGTCACTAAAAGTAACCATTTGGTGACAATATTTGGAAGCATCATCAAAATATCAACATTTGGCGATGAATTTTGAAAATCATTACCAAATGTTGCACATTCAGTAACGATTTCTAAAAATCGTCACTAAATGATTCATATTCGGTGATGATTTCTAGAAATCGTCACTAAATGGTCCACATTTAGTGACAATTTCTAGAAAGGTTCTACAGTAATTTGCAATACATTTGGTGACCATTTGTCTAAGTCATCATCAAAAGGTTGACATTGTTCAAATTTGTTAAACTAACATTTTTATAATCTATCATAGTTAAGATATGTTTTATTGGAGATTTGTTTTGAATGATTACAACGTATTGTTAAAAAACACATCAACATAATTTTAAGTGTTAAACAGTAGTATTAATTAATCATTAGTATTTACTAACATTGCAAAAATTAGTTATAAAAATTTAAATTATTGTATCAATATAATAATATGATATATGAAGCAGTATGAACTTTGAATTAGAAGTTTAACAACTCATACGATCATAGAACAAGAACAATAATAGTCCACACTCAATAGTACATAGCTTGACCTCTAATTAGTAGAGAGGCTGTTTGACAAATTCTTACATATACAACTATAAATTAATTACTTTAAAGCTGAGTCCAGTTGATTGGATCGATAAATGATAATGGTTTTTTTGGATTCCAAATGACATGAGAGTTGGTAATGGTAAATGAGTATTCGATGTCTGGATTCCCGAGAAGGGTCTTCGAAGGCATCAATTGAAACAGTGATAGTTCTTTCTTCAGGTGTAGAGTTTTTCACACCCTCTTGCAACAGAGTTTCCGTTATAGCTAAACTTATAGATGATATAGTGAATGAGTCGTCAGATTTAGTATAGAAGACAAGTTCTCCAGATAAACTGCTAGTACGAAACGATTTACTAAAACACAATCAGTATAGAACTTAGATATTGTTAGATTAGTAAATCGTTAAACGAACCGAAATTGGAGTGACATGCATACGTGAATGACCAGATGAATCTATGGAATTGATGAAGTTTCCAAAACAACTAATTTTACTAATCCTTTATGGACTGTTGTGACATCGCTCCCACCTTCATGGCCATACATGTCATCTTCGAGATTCAGAGAAGCTTAAAACAACTTGTAGTATATACCATCAAATGTTAATATATATAATAACTTCATAAAAAGAAATGAGATGTACATAGTAAGGAAAGTGACATTGTTCAGATGATACTAAACACCTTGAAGTAGAAGATCGACCATGAAAGACAAACAATGATTAGTGTATGAAGTGGATATTTTTTATGCATCATTTATTTTTTTAGTAGGGCCAATTTTGTCACATTCCTCCCAACAAAATGAATTAGGGTCATTTGGAACTAATCTCCATGTTGACATTCCTTGATTAATAACGTTAAGAGGTATATTCTGCAAATATTGATTTAGAATAAAATGATGATATGTTCAACTCCAATTTCGATGATAAGTGTAAGTAGTCCAATTTATCACTTATACATCTTCAATGTGCCTAATGATATGAAAGTTACCCTTACTAAAATTTCAGAAATCTATTGTGTAGTTTG
>JANPWT010000001.1:17403679-17417150 GCA_024678245.1 Erythroxylum densum
GTTCTGATTGAAAATGATTTCGTATTAGAACGGGCCCAAATTATTTACTGATATTTGCGCACTCGATGGGTTTTAAATATATATATATATATATATACATATTACTAAGTTTTAAACTGTATTGACTGCTCTAGCATACCACTATCGCGGGTCGCGGGCTTGGATATCACCGTCGATGTCGGGTTCGGGTCTTGTGGGAGTGGGATGCTACAGAATCACTTTACTCACAATATTTGAAGCAACGTTAGATAGATTGGGCCAACATATTGACTCCATTAGCAACTATTCGGCAAAACGAGACTTCTTAGGCTAAGTTGAAGTATGAAGAATAGGCAACAATGGTAAACTCCAGTGATAACTATGTGAAAAGTTAGAGAACTGAGGTTATCATTTATTAGAATGCAGAACATTTTAGGCCAGAGCACGTCTTGACATTGACTTGTAATTCTTTTGCTTCTATGACAATAGTTTCTCCTTGGGAAAACAATTTAGACTTAGTAGCAGAGGAATGTGATTCCCCATAAGTTGCAACCCAATTCCTTGATATTTTAGGAGATTGTTTGTGTTATCCAATATTGCAAAAAGAAAATTAGCAAGCAAGAGAAAACAAAATCTCAAATACTAATAATAGCAGGTTAAAATAATGTATCTTGGCATGCAATGTTCAACCTACTTTTTTCATGAAGATGAAGTATAAGTGATCTCTTTAACGGTTCTTTTTTTTGTCTATATAGCTTGCAGACATTTATACTACCTTACTTAGGGAGTTTTTTGGTCATTTTGTAAATATCATGGTAAGCCTAATGCTTTCAACTCCTTATAATGTGGTTATAGTTTTAACTATAGTAAAAATCCTTTTACTTTAAAAAAATTATATTGGGTGCAGTGTTTAGTAAATTAGGCATGAGCAATGTTAAATTAGTAAGTCCTTTATTAAAAAATTACTTTAGGTTGTCCCTAAATCAACGCTTGAAGACAAATAATAAGGTTAAAGATATATCTAAAGTTCTATGTGCTAATGTTGTAAAATGATAGATGTATGAACTAATTTGCAGTAGGCTAGTTGGCTTATGCTATTACTTAGTAAGTTTATGGAAAAACTTGGAAGATAACATTAAAAAGTAGAAAAATGGATTTTAAAGTATTGGATGTACTACAAACCAGATCCTACGGTTGTAAAATATGTGGATTCAAACTACGTAAATGATTTTAATAATAGGACGTCTACCATAAGGTTGTAAGACATGTGGATTCAAACTATGCAAATGTTTGAATAATAGGACGTCTATCATAAGGTATGCTCGTACTCTTGCAAGAAGACCTATCTGTTGGAAATCAACAACTCAATATATAATTGAATTGTCTACAACTGAAGCAAAGTACATGAGAATGGTTAGGGTTGTTGAAGAAGCACTATAGTTTACAGGACTGATGATGAAAATGAGTATTGAAAAAGGTGAAGTTTAAGAGCACTGTGATAATCAAAGAATCAGATTTATCATGCTAAAAACAAACGTGCAGATGTGGAATTTTACAAAATTAGGGAGTTGACTGCGTATGGCAAATCTTGTTATAGAAAGTTCACACTCAAAAAATGCGACTAACATGTTGACACAAAGCTAATTACCATTAATATGTTCAAGTACTGCTTGAAATTGATCAAAGTCCCTAGATATTAGATAAAGCTATTATCTCAACCTATTTGATGCATATTTGCTAAGGTAAAGATTGTTGTATATAGCTCATGTACACGGGTATATCTTGGAATGTTTAACTAAACATGATTGATGATCATATGCCAAGACGTGTTTTTTCCTTAAAAGGTGAAAAATATATAGCTTACTCATGTTCCTCATAAGAAGAGTTATAGGAGTAGGTAACTTATGACATGACTTAGAATATAGATAAGTTTGCACTTTCTTCGTTACTTTCTTTTCATTATGATCTTCTTTTCAATACATTTTCATACTCTTAAGAATCAATTTACTTGTTTTTTTAGTATCATTCGGATGCCAACTATCTGATAATGAAAATTAGGAGGCAGGAACTGACAAAAGAAGAGGTAATGGCTGAATAGTCTTACTGACTCAGTATTTTATTTCAAGGACCAATCTTTATATATATTGGTTTGTTACAAGTCACGTGGGCATATAACAGAAAGATGCCCTTCTGGAAGGAAAAGAAATGTATCTAAGTAATGTAGCTGGACTTGGGTATTTGGACTGGACTATTAGTCCATACTGTTAGGCCCAGATACCTCAGTCCAACAATCAAAGATAACCCTACCGATTATGCTTAATCAACTAGGTTTTACTTTGTTTCTCTTCACACGCCGCCACAAGCTCGGGGTTCGTCGATGCGCCGCCAGAAGATGGACGGTAGATGTCGTGGAGAACGCCGAGCTTGAGAAGGAGATCTTGAAAGGAGGCCTTCGGTAGAGCTTTGGTGAAGATGTCGGCTAGCTGAGCGTTGGTGGAGACCGGAAGGAGATGGATGACGCCGTTTAACAATTTTTCACGAACGACATGACAGTCGATCTCGATATGTTTTGTTCGTTCGTGAAAGATTGGGTTTTCTGCTATGTGGATGGCGGAGAGATTGTCGCAGTAGAGGTACGCTGGTCGGAGATCTCGCACGCCGATGTCCCTGAGAAGATAAAATACCCACTGGAGCTCGCAGGTCGTGGTTGCAAGAGCTCTGTACTCTGCTTCTGAAGAGCTCTTGGAGACTGTTGGTTGCTTCTTGGATTTCCACGAGATCAGAGAGGAGCCGAGGAACACACAGTATCCGGTGACAGATCTGCGTGAATCGGGGCAGGTTCCCCAGTCAGAATATGAGAAAGCGCGAACCTTTAATGGTGAGTCTCGTCGAAACAGAAGCCCTTGACCCGGCGATGACTTCAGGTACCGAAGTATCCGATGTGCTGCTTGAAGGTGTGAAGTGGTTGGAGCATTCATAAATTGTGAAAGTTGCTGGACAGCAAAGCATATGTCGGGTCTCGTGGTAGTGAGGTAAAGTAGCTTTCCAATTAGGCAGCGGAAGGAAAGTGGATCCGTGAGGTGATCCCCGGATGAAGATAATCGCAGATCTGTAGCCATGGGGGTTGCTGCTGACTTTGAGAACAGAAAACCAGTTTCTTCAAGTAAGTTTAATGTGTACCTGTGTTGACTTAGGTTTATACCCGTGGATGATCTAGCCAATTCTAACCCCAAGAAATATTTTGCAGGTCCGAGGTCCTTGATTTTGAAGGTGTCATCAAGAAATTGCTTGGTGGTTCGGATAAGCTGCATATCATCACTGGCTAGAAGGACGTCATCAACATAAACAAGCAAGATAATAAAAGTGTTGAGCTCGGATTTCCTGAACATGGAGTGGTCGGATTGTGACTGAGTAAAGCCAATGGAAAGGAGAGCAGAGGTCAGTTTGGAATGCCATTGGCGACTGGCTTGCTTCAGGCCATAGAGACTCTTTTTGAGATGACAGACAAGGTCATTTCGTGGAAGATTCAGTCCAGGAGGAGGCTTCATGTAAACTTCCTCATGTAAGTCCCCATGGAGAAAGGCATTATTAATGTCCAATTGGTGCAATAACCAGTTTTTTTGAGCTACTAGTGCTAATAAAATTCTGATTGTTGTTGTTTTAACTACAGGTGAGAAGGTTTCGGTGTAATCCAAACCTTCTTGTTGAGTGAAGCCCTTGGCTACAAGGCGACTTTTGCACCTTTGGAGACCTCCATCTGCATTGAACTTGAGCTTGTGGACCCATTTGCTGTCGATTGCCACCTTTCCTGGAGGTAAGGGTTTAAGCTCCCAAGTATTGTTGTCTTGTAATGCCTTCAATTCTGCCTGCATTGCATCCCTCCATTGTGGATGCTGGACTGCTTGCTCATAGCTAGTGGGTTCTTCAAGTAAAGTTGCTCTAGCTGAAAAAGCACGATAGTGGGGGGATAGGTTGTCATAGGTCAAAACAGAAGATAGGGTGTGTGGTGAGGTATGTGGAAGAGTAGGACAATGATAGTCTTGAAGGTGTGAGGGAGGTTTGCTTTGCCTTGTGGATCGACGCAGCAGTGGGATTGTTTCAGGTTCAAGTGGAATTGGAGAAGTAGGAGGAGTAGGGGAAGTACTAGTCTGTGGAGAAGGTTGTTGGTCAGTAGGGTTTGATGGTGTGAAGTCTTCAGAAGGCGAATTTGAGTGAATGGGTAGTATAGGAGAAGATAGTTATGAAGTAGTTGAGTATGTACTGTAGGGAAACATGGTCTCATAAAAATGTACATCTCTGCTCACAATGTATTGATTTGTGCTGAGGTCTAAAAGTCTGTATCCTTTAGTTCCTGTAGCAAAACCAAGAAAAACACATTTTCTGGCCCTTGCATCAAATTTCCCCCTATTTGCTTCTTTGGTGGAAGCAAAACAAAGGCAACCGAAAACTTTTAGAACCTTTAAGTCAGGGTTAGAACCAAATAAAACAGAAAAAGGAGATTGATTAGATAGCAGTGGAGTGGGAATACGGTTGATTAAGTAAACAGCATGAATTATGCAATCTGCCCAAAAATCAGTGGGTAGGTTGGCCTGTATTTTTAGGGCCCTTGCAACATTTAGGATATGTTGATGCTTCCTTTCTGCTCTTCCATTTTGCTGTGGTGTTTCAACACATGTAGTTTCATGTAGGATTCCCTTTTCTGTATAGAAATGTGTCATGCAAAATTCCATGCCATTGTCACTTCGGATGCATTTAATATGTTTTCCAAACTGTCTTTCAACATAACAGCAGAAACCCTTTATTAAATCTCTTGTTTCAGATTTGGCTTTCATCATGTATATCCAAGTCATTCTACTATGGTCATCTACAATAGTTAAGAAAAATTTATGGCCAAGAATGGAAGGAGTAGGGTAGGGACCCCAAATGTCTACATGTATTAAATCAAAACATGCTCTAGCAATTGAAGTACTGGGAATAAAAGGCAGTCTTTTCTGTTTAGCAAAATGGCAAACATCACATTGGTCTGTTTGTTGAAATTGAACAGCAGAATCTATTCTAGACAGAGTATGTAGCCTCTGATTAGAGAGATGTCCTAGTCTTTTGTGCCATATGTTTTCTTGTGGTGATGAAACATGACATAGAACAGGAGTATGGTCTGGGAGTGTAGCAGATAGATGATAGAGTCCGTTGGCTTGTTTAGTAAAACCAATCATCTTCATAGTTTTGATGTCCTGAATTTCACACGAATGAGGTGTAAAAATTAGTCGACAAGGATAAGAGCTAGTAAGTTTGCTGATTGAAATAAGGTTGAAAGTGAAATTAGGAACAAAAAGCACATTGGTTAGAGTAATGGGGGAAATATTAATGGTTCCAATGTGTGTGACAGAAACAAGACTTCCATTTGGCAATCTGACATTCAAAGCATCTATTGTTTTGTAGGCTGTAAAATAATCTAAAGAGCAAATGATGTGATCAGTAGCACCAGAATCGAGGATCCATGTGGATGACCATAAGCCAGAAGATATGTGAGGTTTGGATGTACCTTTTTGATCAATTGATAATGTATTGATCTGAGGTGTGCTTACTGATGTTTTTCCTTTGGTGTCTCCTTCTTTTTGCAGAATTTGCATCAACTGTGTGTACTGTTCCGAAGTTAGGCTATAATTGGCATTGTCTTCCCTTGATTCTTTGGAGACAGATGATCCCTCAATATCTGAAGTGAAGTTGTCCTGGTAAGCCTGAACTTGATTGACAGCTTTGTACCTGTTCTGGTTATTGTCTCTGTTTGAATAAAATGGTTTGGCATTTGAAAAATTTGGGGGATAACCATGTTTCTTGTAACACTTAGTTTCAATGTGTCCAATGTTTCCACAAAAGGTACAAATAGGTCTCTTGTTTTGCTGATAGTTCCTTTGGGTGTCTGTTTTACTAAAAAAAGCTTGTGGTTCAATAATAGATGAGGATGAGTTCTGATGATTATTCATTTGTCTTTCATGTTGTGCAACCATAGCAAAAGCCTTCTTTATATCAGGCAATGGGTTCATGAGCATAATATGAGATTTAACTGTACTATAGGAGTCATTCAAGCCTTTTAGGAATCTGATGATACAGTCAGCTTCTTGGTAGTTTTTGAACGTAGTTAAGACATCACAATTGCATTGAGGTTCACACTTGCATTTAGGCAAAGGTCTTAGGTTAAACAATTCATCCCACAGCATTTTTAGGTGTGTGTAATAATCAGATACAGAAAGAGTACCTTGTTTGTGACTATAAATCTCTTCCTGTAAATCAGATATTCTAAAAGAATCAGCTTGTGAGAACCTTCCTTCCAAATCTTTCCAAACTTCTACTGCTGAATCAAACCAGATTACACTCTGAGCAATGGAGTCTGTAACTGACCGTAGTAGCCATGATAGGACCATTGTATTACGTCTTTCCCAATACATGAATAAAGGATCTTCTCTTTGAGGGGTTGTGATGGTTCCATCAATGAATCGATGTTTGTTTTTTGACAGGAGGGCCATTCTAAAAGATCTTGCCCATGAATGATAATTGGTGCCTGTTAAAAGGGAGGAGACAAGGACAAGAGATGGATTTTCATTGGGATGAAGGTAAAAAGGACTAGCTGGGTGGTCTTCTGCCCGAATGGCATTCTGTGGATGTGGGTTAGCTATACTGGCATATGAAGGACCGACACCTGCCATGAGGATGATGAAAGAAACAAGTAATAAAGGAAGAAAAATGGAGCCAGCAGAGAAGAATGTCGAGCTCTTTTATTGCTCTGATACCATGACAAAAGAAGAGGTAATAGGAGAATAGTCTTACTGACTCAGTATTTTATTTCAAGGACCAATCTTTATATAGATTGGTTTGTTACAAGTCACGTGGGTATATAACAGAAAGATACCCTTCTGGAAGGAAAAGAAATGGATCTAAGTAATGCAGCTGGACTTGGGCATTTGGACTGGACTATTAGTCCATACTGTTAGGCCCAGAGACCTCAGTCCAACAATCAAAGATAACCCTACCGATTATGCTTAATCAACTAGGTTTTACTTTGTTTCTCTTCACATAGTTTAAAAAATTATGGTAAAATTAAATAAATTCTAAATTTTACGTTAAAAATATAACTATAAGTATTTCCAAATGCCTAATTAATTAAAATAAGTATTTCCCAATGCTTAATTAATTAAAAATATAAGTATTTAAAATTATTTAACTCAATATCATGGTTTAAAAAAATCTTAAAATATAATATTATAAAAATATTTTATATAATTAATTAAATTAAAGTACTTATCAGAATTGTATTATTCTTGCATTGAAGATTGGCTCATTTTTTAACTTATTTGCTTCATTTGAGAAACAAACCTAACATTGCCCGAATCTTAAAGGCTTTGCAAGACTGCAATTGGACAATACGGATAGACATTAGAGCATCTGTCAAGGACATGAGGTGAAGAAAGAAAGAAAAATTGCGTCTTTGTCTCAGATGGTGACCGTATCTTCTTCTCTACCATCTATCAATGGGAGGCTGCTTCTCTCTTCTCAGTCTCCGTCTCCGTCTCCGTCTCATAGGCATCTCCCCTCTGCAACTACTCTCAGGTGAGTTAGTCAACTGAAATCTTCAATACCCATTTTTGCAATTTGGTCTTTTGAGATGTCTCCATTTGACTCCCTAGAAAGTTCAATTAGCAGAAGACGACCCGCGAATGAAAAGGTTACAGCTTTGTCGTATTTAACGATCTGCTGCTGTTTGCTTCCTCTGGTTATTGAGATGGGGTATAGAAATAGTCAAGCTGCGCTGAGAGAGGGTATTGGTTAGCAATAAAGATGGTTGTTTTACCCATTTCTGAGTTATGAGAACTAGTTTAATGGGATAAGGATGTGGAATTCTGGAGTTGAAAGGCTTTTTCCATGTTTACCACTATCGTTGGTCATATGTGGAACTCTTTGACTTTAAAGTTACGAATTGAGGAACTTAGAGGCAATTCAGAATGTTGCATTTGCCTAATTCTCATCTTTTTCTTGGCGCAATAGTTAACTAAATTAGTGATATTCAAATTCTTGTTATTTCTGTCAAACAAGTATTTTTTTATCGTTTCTTGGAATCAAAACAAATTTCCAACGAATGGGTTTTGGTGTCTAAAATTTACTTTGCTTATGCGGAGAAAGCAAATTAATAAGAAAAAGAATTAATTTTGCTTTTTTTTTTTCATTGCCTCTGCTGAACTATATGTGCTATGCCTTTTGTTATGTATTTAGAAATACTATAATTGCATGTCATTTGGGCGGTAAGCATTTACAGGTCTAGAACTGGTGGGATAGATTCTTGCTTTTGATATTTGTGAATGTACAGAATTTCTCCATATTTGAAAAGATTTTCTTTTCAGGTGGGGATTTACGAGGGACCAACATGCAAGTTCAGTTACGAGTAGAACCAAGAGTCAAGCATTTCAACTATTGGCAAATCCTAATGTATGCATCAAACCAAGGCTTCTGTTATATGCCAATATATTTGGTTTGAATATACTCAAAGGTCTTTGTAGGTATGTGATTGGTGATTCAATCAAATGAGTGCCTTATGGTAGATAACTGTATTTTCTTCTTCTATTTGATATCATTTAAATTAAATAGCTAATGATCTAGTATTTTTGTAGCCACTGAAGCTTAGCAACAAGAACAAAACTTCATTCTGTCCTGTAATTGCTTAATTTGATGAAATTGCTATCGAATGTGTCAACATAAGTGGTACTTTCTTCTGATGTATGAGATTTGTTTAGTTTTGATTATTCTCTTTCTGGTCTATCTGGTAGGTCTCTGGAAATATGAAAGATGAGATTATCATGGTTGATCCTTTGGAGGCCAAGCGACTAGCAGCTAAACAAATGCAGGCAATCAAAGCAAGAGAGAAGTTCAAGGTGAAACAAAACTATGAAAGACACTTGGATTCAAATGACTTTGATTGCTTTCAGAAAACAATTACCTAATGATTTTCTTCACAACAAACGCTTACCCTGAATCTCTCATTGGGTTTGTAGCATGGTTAAGCAGGATAGAGTCCCAATCCATATGTGCATAAATACATTCTTTGACAGAATCTTCTTAGTTCTATTTTCCTGGGAAAGAAGAAAAAGTTAATTGACCATACATGATTTTCTTGTATCTTGTCTTTTGATACTCTTCAGTTTGATAGATCATGTTCATGTTCTTAGTAGAAGCATCGCTGATTAGATTTTATCAACATGCTGCACTTCATTCTTCCTTGTTAGCTTTGGTAATACTGAGAGCGTCAGGATTCAGATATCATCAACAATGATAACTGTTGTTCTTGTGCTAGAAACGTCGTCAAATTGAAGCAATAAATGGTGCATGGGCAATGATTGGTCTAACAGCAGGCCTGATTATCGAAGGTAACACTGGAAAAGGTATACTGCATCAGGTAAGTTCAGTGTTCATTCAGTGCGTGTTCCCTTTATCAGTTTCAGAATTTTCATTTCGATATGTCACAATAATGGCTATTTAGTGATTCAATTTAATTTGCTTATCTTAGTTGGCTGGATACTGGTCAGCCATCATCCACTTCTTTGTGCGGTAGGCATGCCAGTACGATTGGAAAGCTGCCGTCTTGAAAATTTTTTCGTAATATTCTTTGAAATAAACCTGGAACATCTTACAATTGTTGATTCAGGTCAGAAATTGTAATATTTACTTTCTTACAAACTATCAAAAAATTAAATGGTATATTATCCTTCACCTATTTTGTCCCCTCCATGTTGTTCCCGCTATTTGCCTTTTTAGTGTCAAAGCACCTTCTTGATACAGAAAGACCTGTGTTCGGAAAGTGGCTGGAATTATTGATCTCAATAATTAGCAACTTCAAGGCGTGAATTGTTTTCGCTTTGTTAACATGATATCAGGATTGTGCATATCTATATTGCCTCCTTTAATGAGTATGTCTATGCGGAAGCAAACTGATAGTGTAACTCGTGTTCAGATGTAGTTGTCATTGATTTTGTTTCTAATTTGAGCGCACTACTTAATGGATCGAAGGATACACACGCACGCTGTGGGCTCTCTTGATCTAGTCTTTCAATTACTGGATAACTCTTGAAAGTCTATCGACATCATTAAGAAGCCCCAGACCGTTCGTGTCAGTTTCTCAAAACAAAAGGAATGAGGACTCGGCTCAAACAAGAGGTCAGACAATAATTTCCTTCCACGATGCTTGGAATAAATCAAGCCAACTTAGCGATTATCATGGCAATTGCTAAAATAGTCATGATAACCAAATTGTGGGGTCTCAAGCAATGGTGAGATTGGTTGCAGCTGTCTATTGCCATGATTGTGCTTGTGGGGCTTTAGTACGAAGAACCAAATTGTCAGAGATACGCAATCTACGTTCAATGGCCACAATAAAACGAAGATAATCCAATAGAGCGGTAAGCCAATGCGTGCTTCTTTTAGCCTCCTCTGTCTCAAGAGAAGTTCATTACTCCATTGTCAACGTACCAAAAAGAATATGCCCTGCTAATCTATAAACTAAGATCACCCCTCAAGTTTCTTATCAGATAAACATGGGAAAATCAAGTTCTGTTGGGATGTGATCCATTGAAGATTTCCTTGTAATCAAAAGTCACTTCAAAGTTTCATTACCGTTGACTTATCTTGTCTTATCAATCTCCAAGCATTTTCCTACTGCATTCCTCGTCTCTGGTTTCTCCATTTTGACTAAAAAGAGTTAAAACTTCAAAGCACGTCATCCTAAACGATTGATTCAATCCTTAAAACAGCTTAACCAAAAACGTAAGAAGTTAACAAGAAAAACACGTATTATAGATTGTTCTGTGACAATGGAAAGCAAGTTTTTGTGATGGTGACTGGTTTTAACCTCAAGAGTTGCCATTATAGTATTTAGACTTTTCTACGCATAAAACGTTGGACCGATCGAAACACGCACATTAACAAGAAAGAAGCCTTCATTTCTTTTAACTGTTTGAAGCACCGCGTATATGGAGGGAAGAAGAAAAAGTCGGACACGGTGGTGATGTTCATACGAGTGCCTAATTGCCCAACTTGGACTATACATAGAGTTGGTGTCCAACTGGGTCTATTCTATTGAGAACAAGTTCAACTATTAAAATCAACTCTTTGGTTTGGAAAACAGAATGACCTAACGTGTTTAAAGAAAGACCAATGCATTGACCACAAGGTAAGAATTTTGGACGAGGAACTTAGAAAAAACAGACACCCCCCTAGAATTAGTCTGCACGTAATAGAAAAGGTCTTCTTCCTAAAACTTTTATTTTATGCTTTCACAACAGACAAAACCAAACTCTCCACAACCAACCCTTTTCTTCTCTTTAATTCTTTATTTGTAACGAGGAGGAGATACCTTCTGTTATGTTATCATCTTCTTTGCAATCAAAATCTACATTCAATGGTCTCATTAAGTGACTGCCTTTTACTCTATCCTTATCTTAGGGAAGATCTTGGTGGGGTCGCGGCGCTTTCCAAGTTAGACACACATACATAAAGATAAGAGTTAGTTTGTTTATTGAGGAGAAGAAACATTACCAAATTACAAGTCAGGAGGCGCGATCATGCAATGGCACGTCAAACCTGCCGTCTAATGTTATTGGGTGCTGCAACATTATAATCCTCAACTTGCAAATCGCAATACGTGAAGGCTCAGTAAGACTATTTATTCTTTGGCCTTTTGCGTGTGACATGGATGATAGAAAGGGGACATTATTCAAAAGTTGAAAGCCGAGAATTAGCAGCCAAGACATTGCTTACGGCTCATGATTTGTATTAAAGAGAAAAATAGGAAGACAACTTGGATTGAGCTGCCACAGGGTGGACTTGGACCACCGGTTAAGAATTTCCCACAACTCCACGTGTTCATATAAAATGATTTATGCATGTAATATTTAATGTTCCCAACTCCTAACAAACAATATATATATAATTATATGGAGGGAATATATGGTGACATTCTAACCAACAATTGTCATCGAATTGATACCAAATACCCTTCAGAAATTTTATGGTTTTTGTTTTAGCCGTCTCTTTCAAGCTTGCAGCTACTTTGTCATGTCGGCCATGTAAAATCTCTATTAGAGAAATCACGTCCCACAAAAAGGTGGTGCGAGTGGAAACTTGTAGAATTGCTTATCCTCTCCGGCATTTACTTTTATGGAAATATGATTTAATTGACCCCTTTTTGTCGTTGTAATCTTATTCACTTCTTCACTTAATTTCAATATATGTTTATTTCCGTGCGTTTGGTGCAAAATAATTGCCACATGAGAGGAGAATCGGGTGGTGTCGAATGAACCCTACTGCTTAGCATGACTGTTAAAAAGTGTTTTCACATCAAAATTACCAGCTACAATGCGTTAAAAATTACCTACCTTGTAACTTGGAAAGTTCAGAGTGTAATGTTGATTTAGCAATGGAACTTTCTCAGATTGAATAACTATTTTATGTTGTCTTGTCGGCTTAGCGTGAATACTTAATTCAATAAATGAAATGGGCCTAAATTATGTCTAATTTAACCCTAAGATATTGTTTGAACTCTTATCTTTATAACGTGTCTCATCCCCAAACATTATTATTTAATCCCTCCAATTCAAAACACTCTTGTGGTGGGTCTCAGCTGTATTTACCTGTTAATGACTACGAAATTTCTAAGATAAATACATATATTTCTGAGATGCAAGTATTTATTTTTTTAATTTAATGTTAAACATTGTAAAAATTTTAATTTAGTGATTGTTCTTTCAAAATTCATACAAACCATGTCAAAATATTATTTCCATTCACATGATATTTAGTCAACATATTAATTATATATGTAAAAACAATCCTTTTAACTTATTTATACAAGTCTTAAAAGATTAGTCACTATATTAAAAAAAATTGTACTAAATTAAAAAATACTAGACATTTTTAAATAGGTCATCTCTATATTTTCTAATGTAGCGAAAGTCAATTTAATAGTTGTTAGTTGTTGCCGGAGAGTCACCGATTACATTAGTTTCGAACAATTTGATTATTTAGAATACATAGAGATGCTCAATTGACGAGACTTGCGCTTGATTAATCTCCCGTAAGTCGTAACCACGAGGTTTGATTTGAACAATCTTTTTTCACATTATCTTATACGAAACTTCAATCCTCGTAGAATTTAAAGGATCAAATCAAAAGATGGATAATGTTTTGAAGTTGGTTATTAGAATTGTGGTCTTTGCTTTCATATCATCCACACTCGTAGATATAATCATAGGAAAAGTCGCACCATTTTATCTTATTACAACGTCTTTGATGTGTCTACTTATTGCATGATGACATAGGCTGCATCTCATGTCCAACTAACACGATCCCAAATCATCAATCCTTTATACCATTGTTACAAACTGGTTACAAGGTGAAATGCAGCATGGGAGCATTAGAATAAGGTTTCAAAATTTTAGGGAGTGTTTGTTTC
>JANPWT010000001.1:17450255-17461669 GCA_024678245.1 Erythroxylum densum
ATGAAAGTTATAGTTCTTCTTTTCATCTTCCCAATAGTATATAGTATGAAAACTATGGACATCTGAGCTGAAAGTCAGGATCCTTATAAGGGAAGATGTACAAGATAGGAGTTGTCATCTTTTGTGTTTTACTTATTTTGTGATGACGTCATCTCCTTCTGGGTTTTCTTTGTGATGACGCCATCTTCTTTTGTGTTTTGTATTGTCTGTGTTTTGCTATCTTCTGTGTTTTGCTATCGTCTGCCTTTCGCTCCTTCTGTGTTACTGTTCATGAACTCCTTCTGTGTTTTGATTCCTTCTGTGTTTTGTTCCTTTTGGGTTTTGTTCCTTCTGTATTTTGATTCCTTCTGTGTTTTATTCCTTCTGGGTTTTGTTCCTTCTGTGTTTTGATTCCTTCTATGTTTTGTTCATTCTGGGTTTTATTCCTTAGGTGTTTTGATTCCTTCTGTGTTTTGTTCCTTCTGGGTTTTGTTCCTTCTATGTTTTGATTCCTTCTGTGTTTTGATCCTTCTGGGTTTGTTCCTTCTGTGTTTTGATTCCTTTTGTGTTTTGTTCCTTCTGGGTTTTGTACTTTCTGTGTTTTGTTCCTTCTGTACTTTATTCCTTTTAGATTTTTACTTTTCTTGTCTTTCTTTGCCTGGCCATAACTTCTTCTATAGGAGTCCAAATGGATTGCTTTTTAAACCATTGAACTCGTAAGACATGACCCTACATCTCTATCTAAAAATCATAGCCATCTGAAATAAATTAAGACAGATTGAGTGAGAAACGTAAAACGGTTGCGGTGAGTGCGCCCTTATATTATATGAACTGGGGTTATTCCATTAAACATACTTCAGTGTTTCGATTTTGTCTGGATCTCTAGGATTCCAAATGAGTAATGAATTGTAAATTCGATGGTTTTAGTGAGGCCTAAACCTAAGCATGAATCATACTTAGATGAGTTTCAGATATAGGACTGATAATGTGATCGGAATAAGGGAACAATATCCGAGATTGTCATGAACATGCATTATACATAAGTTGTTTCATACACGTGCATCATTGGATATTTATGATTGAAGAAATTGTGATATTGTGTATATTATTTGATATAGAGGAGCAACTAGAACGTCAGCCTCCAGACGTTGTTGGATCTTCCAGGCATTAGCTTCAGGAGAAACTTGTGAATAACCTAGACGGTCTCACCTAATTACTTGTTTGCTTAGATTATATTTTAGATAATGATTGAATGAGTTTTGATTGTGGATTCCGGACAGAAGGTCCAATGACTGTGAAACGTGGATTGTGATATTGAAGTGCGGCTTGAATGTGAATGTGTGGACCTATGTGTTTTATCAAGTGAATGATCGAGTTATGTGCATTCCATTCATGCATGCAAAGTCAGATAATGGAAGTTGTGACTAGAGTAGCCAACAATCAGAGCTTAAAGCTCAACGTGTGAAAATGAGCCTCGAGCTCAAAAATATTTTAGAGCCTCAGGCTCAACGTATAATGAGCCCTATATCCTCCTTGGATAAGGGACAGTTATTAATGAGTTCGATATCCAAAGTGGATATGGGACAGTTCAGGCACTCAGTCACAACAACGTAACAATTGGAAAAGAGTCTCATGATCACTTCATATGCATTTGGTTAAGTAGATTCGATTGATTGAAATGCATAATTTGTTTCTGCTTAAGGGAAAATGTAATACCTATGTGAATTGCAAACTGTGAAATAATTGTTATGTGAATTGATGTGTTGCATGAATTGAGTGGACTATCAATGATGATTATCTCATTGAGTTCACAAAACTCACCACAATTGCAACGTTATCTTTTCAGGACCGAGAGACAACCCTAACCATTGAGAGGCTCCATTGTCGTGCGGATTGTGATTTAACAAGAGAAGTCATGGCTCAAAGGTCGGTCAGCTGGGATTTTTGGATGGCTTAGATAGATTTGATATATTTTTCTCTTTCATGTAGTACTTTTGTACTAGGTTTTATGAATGTACTGGTAGAAAGGTTGAAGGACACAATGTAGATTCTTGGTTTGAATTAGTGAAAACAAAGAGATGGGTTTATAAATATTGTGATTCTATATTGATGCTTATTAAGTGATTAATGATACGATGCCATGTGAAGTAAGTGTAGTGATCGTTCGTAGTTTGCACTTATCGTAGGATATGTACCAGAATGACCTCTGGGAATTTCGGTGGGTACCTTGTAATAAGGGGGCGCTACAGGATTGATATCGCTATCTTTAATCAAATATCCCAATAAATGGATCCTTTCAAGCTGTGAAAGAAGTTAAAGGTTCTTTATGAGAGGAAACCCACTCATAACAAGGCCTCGTAGATTAAAAAGCTTATAAACCTAAAGTGGAAGATTGGAAGGTGGTGGAGTATCTCAGTGGTTTCGAGGATATCATTAATAAGTTGATTACTATGAAGATTATTTTCTAAAATGAATTACAAGTGTTTTTATTTTTAAGTTCTTTACTAGATAGTTAAGAGACTTTAGTTATGATTATTAGCAACTTCACATTAGATGGTGTGCTTTCTTTATATATGATCAAATAGGGCATGTTCAATAAAGAGATTAGGAGGAAGGAGATCGATGTTGACAATGTATAAGCTCTTATGGTAGAAAACAGAGAAAGAAGCATGAGTAGAGGTCCCAAAGTTAAGTCAAAGAATAGTTCGAAGTCAAAAAATAGCAAGAAGACCAAAACATGCATTATTGCACCAAACTTGGTCACATAAAGAAGTTCTGCTACAAGTAGAAGAGAGCCCCGAAGAAGCAAGAAAACTAGAAGGATGGTGATGACAATAACACTGCAGAAATGATATATGGAGACACTCACTAATTGCACAAATTAGTGATACTTCATCTTAGTAAGTGTCTACATATTATTCACTTAGATTTAGAGTGACTTATTGATACAAGGGCACCTTATCATTTGTTCCAAGTAGAGAGTATTTTACCAACTACAAGAGTGGTGATTTTAGAGTGTGAAGAAGGGTAATCAGAGCTTTACTAGCATCATTAACATGGGAGACATCCAAGTTCAAATCAACATTGGGTGCATGTTGGCCTTAAGAGGTATACGACATATTCCAAACTTATGTCTTAATTTGACGTCTGTGAATATGCTTGACTAAAAGGGAAACTAGCACACTTGATGATGGTAAGTGAGAGTTGTCTAAAGGAGCATTGATGGTTACTCATGTTGTAATGCACGACCTTTCCCTTATACAAGACAAGCTTGAAGGTATGCACTGGAGAATTACATGTTGTTCAAGAAAATACTTCACTAGATTTGTGGCACTAAAAAATAGAACACTTTAGCAAGAAAGGGATCAAATTGCTAATTGGAAAATCATTTATCCTTGTAAAGACTACGATTTCGTTAAGTGTGCTCAGATGCAAAGATTTCAAGCACTGTTAAAGGAACATAGAATGAAGCTAGATTCAAAGATTACTCCTTATGTATTGATTAGATATGGTGATGAAGAGTTTGGATAGAGGCTCTGCAACTCGAAAAATTGAAAGATTGTTAGAAGTAGAGACTTAATTTTCAATGAGCATGAGATGGGTGCAGATCTCATCAGTAAAGACAAGAGCACATCCAGTAGTTCGTCTTTTGGCAATGAAGATACTACCCTTGCTCATACTTCCGTTAATCAGCCCATGAGTGAATAAGGAAAACATAAGCTATCACAAGAAGATAATAATCATAAGCAACCTGATGGGGATAATTCATACGAGTCACATCCTCTAGATGTTAAAAAAGGGGTTCATGAGTATCATGAGCAGGGGAAACAACCTATTTAAGTGTTGAAAGATGTCTAAATTTGAAGGTTAATGAGAGAGAAGAAGCCTTTGAGAATATACCTTAGTTTGGAATATCTCATAATCACTACTGAGGGGAAGCCAGAGAGTTTCCAATAAGTGTAAGTGCTCAAAGATAAAGATTCTTGGCTCAAGGAAATGTAAGAGAAGATAAGAGTCATTAAAAAAGAATGAGACACATGACTTAGTGAAGCTTGCCAAAATTAAGAAAGCTTTGAAGAATAAGTGGGTATTCAAGATCAAGAAAGATGGTGACAAGCTAAAAGCGTAAGGTAAGATTGATGATAAAAGGTTACAATGGAAAAAAGGATATCAATTTCAATAAGATTTTCTAACTAGGGGTGGGGATGACATCAATGTGCACTATATTTCTAGTTTGAATCTTGAACTTGACTAGTTTGATATAGATACTACTTTCTTACATGGTGATTTGGATGATGAGATTGAAATGGAGCAACTGGAAGGGAAGTCAAAGAAGAGTCTTTATAGGCTTAAATAGGCACCAAGAAAATGGTACAAGAAGTTTGATTCATTTATGATAAGCAGTAGTTACAAGCGAACATTAGTTGATCCTTGTGTCGTTTTCAAAAAAATTCATGGTGGTAACTTTATCATCCTTCTATATATATAGAAGAGATGTTGGTAGTTGGATAAGATGTTGACATGATTTTGTAGGTTGAAAGAAGACTCGTCTAAGTCCTTTGATATAAAATATTTGGGTACTGTAAAATGTATTCTGTTATGGAGGTTACTTATGATAGGATAGCCGCAAAGTTATTATTGTCACATGAGAAACATATTGAACAAGTGCTTTAGAAGTTTAATATAAAGAATTTCAAGTATGTGAACTACACCTTTAGTTGTCCAATTCAAGTTGAGCAAGAGAGCTTATCCTACCTCTGAAAAGGAGAAAGAGTTTATGTCCTTTATTCCATACTCCTCTACAGTTGGTTCATGATGTATGCCATAGTGTGTACTAGACAACATATTACAAATATTGTTAGATATGTGAGTAGATCTTTATCCAATTTAGGAAAGGTACATTAGGAAGAAGTGAAGTGGATTTTCAAGTATTTGTGGGACACTTCCAAATTGTGTTTAAGTTTTGGAGGTGATAAGCAAAACTTAGGAGGGTACATAAGTGCAAACATGGCTAGCGATATTGATAATAGAAAGTTAACCTTAAGATATTTGTTCAAATTTATGGGGGGAGTTATTTCTTGGCAATCTAAGTTGCACAAATGTATAACTTTATCTACTACTGATGTTGGCCCCTAATTTTTTTTCTTTAGTTAAGCATGATTTAAATAAATTATGAGGTTTTGATAGATTTATTTTTGGAGTTTAATTTTTATGTCTATATTAGTAAGATTTATTTCATGGGTTAGTTGAATTAAAGTAGTAAGAATGTTTAAGGGCATTTTTGGAAGATCACTTAAGGATAAAGAGACATAAGGCCTATAAGGAAGGATAAAAGGGACTTTGCACACTCATTAAGGGTATTATAGGAAAAAGAATATGTTGTCTTGCTTTTTAAGAAGAGAAAAATGAAAATAAGAGAGAAGAAGGAGAGAAATATGAAAACAAAGAGAGAAAGAAGAGAGTTTCGTTGGTTGAGAGAAAAGAGAGTTGAGCTAGGGTTCATTTTTTCTAAACTTTCTACAGAGATTTTGAGGTTGTTCAAGAAGAGAAAAAAGTAGAGGAAGAAAAGAGCTTCCATTAGAGCCAAATATCTCTTTATTTGGTGAAGATTTAAAGTAAGTTTGATTTTAATCCTTTGAATTTTTGGAAGAGTTTTGGTTCATGAAGCTTAAGAAATGTTTGGATTTTAATCTTCTAGAATTGATTTTAGTGAATGTATCTTGTGGGTTCTTAATTGGAATTCCTATTGAATGGAATTTTTGGCTATTGTTAAAAGAAATCAAGGAAGGTCAGAGGAGCAAGGGGAGAGGTCTCATTGAGCAAGTTTATAAGCAAGGAGTTTAAGGTGGGTTTCATGTTTATAATTGAGCACTGAACCATGAATGTTTTCTTTTAAAGCAAGAAAATAAAATAATTTCAAATTGTTTCATAATTATTGCATTATTGCTTTTGAATGACTTGAGAAATTGTTATATGAATTTGGTTGATGGAAATGCATGTGAAATATTTCATGTTTGTGGACAATTGTGTTTCTGAAATATGCCTTTGTGGCAAAAAGTAAGAAAATCATGTTTTGAAAAAGTGCCATTTTGGGCAATCTATTTTCAAGTCATGAAATACATGTTAGGTGGGTTTGTGGTGGTCCCCTAAGTTAAGTCAAGTGCACTTTGACAAAATGCTTCTCCCACCTGCCTGTTAATAGCATGGAGCTCCTTCACGAACTCCCATAAGTTCAAGGCTACGCAAGACCATTATATGGAATTGTGATAGTACGTTATATTCACGACTGCACAAGACCATTATGTGAAAATGTGTAGTACGTTCTGTTTTGGACCTACCCAAACCGTTCTGATGTGCTTATGTGTTTATGATTTTATGAATAAGTTGATGAATGCATAAATTGTGTTATTTGTGAATTGGATTACATGACGAGAATTTGACAAACATGTGCTTTATAAATTCAATATGAATATTCTATGACAAATGAATATTTTCAAGGTTTTGCTTATTTCTCTGTTATAAACTTGTTACCCACGAGCTTTTAAGCTCACCATCACTCTCCTTCCCCTATTCAAGTGATGAGCAAGATATCGAGTGAAAGTGAGTCAGGGCATCACTCCGAATTTTGCATGTCTTGTTTTGTTTTGGAGTAATTTATATAAAACAAGGTTGTAGTTGCATTTTAAGCTATTTTCACTCAAGTATCTTGTGTATTTTTGGGATTTTACAAAATGATATATCGTGGTATGAGATGCCATTAAAGCTTTGTAAACTCTTATATTATGATGTTAATGAAATAAGGATTGTGCATGGATGATGTTGAGTTGAAATTAGGTACACTTAAAGTTATCAACTTGAGATGATGAATCTAGAACATGAATTATTGTTATACATATAAGTGAGTTAGGGAAAAGAAAGAAACGATTTTTGTGAATGATGAGAAATAGTTATAGGTGATGAGTCAAATGAGTAGAGATTAGAGAGTTTAATGAAATAATATTGGTATTTGAATGGTTTTGCCCATGACATTCCAAGTTTGTACAATGAAAATTTCAAACTTTCCGTAAGGGAAAATTGTGTTCTAAACTCAAAGGAAAAACTGCATCGATCTAGGTAGAATTAGCCAAAGTTGTCTTCATGAAAATTGGAGATTATCTTTCTAGCTTTCCAACAATATAAAGTGTGAAATTTTTTGATATTGAAGTCAAGAGATATGATCATTATAAGTTGGTGATGTGAGAAACACCCTATAGTAATCCCTTCATCTGATTCATCTTAGACTGAATCCCTTCGTTTGAATCATCTTAGACTGAATTAATTCGTCTGATTCATCTTAGACTAAATCCCTTCGTCTGATTCATCTCAGACTTAATCTCTTCGTCTAGTTCATCTTAGACTGAATCACTTCATCTGATTCACCTTAGACTAAATCCCTCCACTTAATTCATCTTAGACTGACGCCTTTCGGCTGATTCATCTTAGACTGAGTCCCTTCGTCTGATTCATCTGAGGTTGAATCCCTTTGTCTAATTCATCTTAGACTAAGTCACTTCGTCTGATCCATCTACACTTTTGGAAATTTGAGATTTTGACCCTCTAGATGGCAAAATATCTTTTAAGATCTTAATAAAAGTTGTAGATCTCGAAGTTCTCTTCGAAACCAATTTAAAACAACTACAATCTGATATCTCTAGTGAAGGTTATGAAAATTGTCCCAAGATAGGTACAATATGATTGAGGACATAATCATGTTTGATTATTTTGGCCATAACTTCATCATCCGACCTCTAAATAAAGTGATTCTTGAACCAATAGATTCCTAACACAATTTTCTATCTCTCTATAAAAATTGATAACCTTTGGTCTTGATTTGAAAAATATTGATGAAAAGAAAATGAGGGATCGGTTGGGAGAGCGTGACTGGGCTATGAACATACTTTGGCTTTTTAAACATATCTTGACCTGTAGAGTTCCGAATGAGATGGTTGTTGTTTCAATATGAACTAGAGACATAGAGCTATAATTTTTCTATAGAATTCAATTTGTGATTTTGGTGTTTGACTAGTGGGGATATGCCACCACCCTTTAGGATAATACGCTCACGTTTTATGTCTTCGAATGTTGAGCTTTGGAAATGGGATCCAACATATATACCAAGCTTATCTCTTTGAAGATAGCAATGGGCATCCTAAAATTACCTTAAGCATCCTTATAAACCTCTATTTGTGAGGTTAAAATATCTTGCATCATCTTATGGGCAACAATTTTTGTAATAATTAATATCATTCTCCTATTAACTTCAACTTTCTTTGTAAAATTTGGATAAAATAGATACTAGGATTCAAAAATGGCTTACCTACAAGTAACAGAGAGTAAAGTTGTCTTTCTCATCTGTAATTGATAACTGTAAGATAAGATGTGTACAAAGAAGGGCTATTTTTCTGATTTTCTTGATTGCTGCCTTTATCCTCTCTATGACATTATAAAAATAAATCATTATTGCCTTCTCATCAATATCCGCTAAATGAAGTTCTCTCACCAAAGGCTCATAAACTAGGTTTACAAATTGATACTAAGACGAAAATTCATGATTTTTAAGTATAATTCTAGAAACCTCAATTATAAAATTAGACCTAGCACACTATGATGGGACCTACTTATCATTTGAGAACATTTGCTCCAACTCCTTCATCAGAACAAAACTCTAAAGTGATAAGAAATTAGTTGCAAATCTTGTTATAGTAAGATGACATAAATTCTCACCATTAGTGAAATCCTTCGTCATCAAATTAAGGATCTATGCACGATTATAGATAAACTTGGTCACTTTCTTTGCTTAATACACGGTCTCATCAATGATAGAAAAATGTCTAGCATCTCTTTTTTATTTTTCAACATCATGTCAAACAATGTGCAACACCAAGAGTCCATTAAAAAGAATGATATCAACTTTGCAATCTTTTCTCAGCTGCTTTGTAAGCAAAATCATTGTCAGCAATGGACTGAACATTGTTTTTTAGTCTAACTTTATTTACAGCTTCATCAAATATTTGAAATAGAATATCAACATTTCTAACAAGGTCAAATTTATCAATAGACTTCAAAAATATTGTCCCCTTAATAGAATAAACTAAAAAGTTTATAATAGGTTCATGTCTTTTAGTTTTTCAACTATCACACACAATTAAACATCCATAAGTTGCCTAAGTTATTCTTCTTTCATCCAAATAACTCTTTTTCTCATAAACAGAGATACTAAAAAATTTACCTTTATAGTCACAATTGAAGGAGCCTTACATCTTGGATCATAAGAGGCAATTACATCCACCATAAGCTAGTAATAATAAGACTAGGGGACATTGCAAAATACACTTGAATTATACCATCATCTAGCCATTGTCATGTCCAAATTTTAAGTCGCTTCTTTAGATTGTAAGGCACCACATATTGAAGACTAAGCTTTAAAAGTTTTTTGTGGTAAAAAAGTTAGACACATGTTTTATTCTTTTCCTCACATTAGGTGTAACATTCCCTTCTTTTTGGGTAGGAATTCCACCAACTTTAACATCCCCGCAATCATCCTAACCACTAAAAAAAGAACTTCCACAACCAATTTCATTATTTATCCTTTGTCTTCTATCTTTTTCATATCGATGCCCTTGAAATAAATTCTTCATTTTCTATTTCATGTTATGTTTCATCTTTTTTACAAGGCTCTACTTTACCTTTGATCCCATTTAAATGCTTCTTTAATCTGGTGATTCTCTTACTTTTCAAATGCTTGTTGTAATCTACACAAATGATATGGTTTTTCATTATAAGAACTAATATAGTATGAGCCCAAGTTGGATCATTAATTTTTCCTAAAATGACTAAATTATCAGTAGTACTAGAACTCTCCTCCATTTATCTTTATCTAAAATAAATAAATAAAGACATGTGTCAAAATTAAATTCAAAATTTCATATTCAATAATACAATTTTCGTATATAATATCATTAGATAACTATAAATATTCAATATTCAATTATAAGCATATACAAGTTCTAAATTTACCCTATCTTACGTGTTTCTTTATGATAACACACTTTGTAAAATTGACTTTTCTTTATGATAACTCACATCACAAAAATAATTTAAACAATTATAATTTCACACTATATCGAGTAATGGGTATTCTTGTATAAATTCACATACTATTTTCTACTATATTTTTAACTGTCCATAGGATAAGATGATGAATGTGTATTTGCTACTTGTCAGATATAATTAGTATTTTTAATATTATTTCCTAGTGACAACAATAAATAATATAAAATACAAACATTTAATTTTCTTAACTTAATTACATATATTCAAGGATTTAGTTATATATTAAATCTTATATTTAAATGATTAATTATATGTTAAATACCTTTTATATACAAATACTAATTAGTAATTTTATGTTTCTTATAAATTAATTAACAATTTAACAATTTCATGAATTAATTTTGATCTCACTTTATGATTATTAAAATAACAAACAATATGACATGTTCTTGAATTATACAAAATTGGTAATGTCTAAATGTTCTTCCATAGTCCATATACAATATTATTTTGATATCATTTCTTCATGAATTCACAATGCCTAATGTTATTGAACTATACACAATTCACACAACCAATTCCAACTTCCAAGCCCAAATTGCCTAAGGCATATTTTATAAACCATTCACAATATACACATGATGCAACTAAAACACAATGCAATTGTAATCCAAAGCGAAGACAAGCAATGTAAAACAAACCAAAAAAGGAAATTGCAACCTAAGTTAATGAGGGTTACAAGTATAGTCAGGTTTTGAGTTGGGTAAAGTTACATCAGGTCGAGTCGGGTTGATTCAACCAGAAAGAGATGAATCTGGATTCCAAATTTGGATTCTAAACTGAGGAGTTGGGAAATAGCTAACTGAAATCAGCATACGCATAGAAGAATAGAGGCCAACGAGTAGCGATGGTGAAGACTAGAGGGCAGCGATAACAAATGGTCCCATAGACAACAAGTAATGAAGTAGTGGGCATGCGAGGGAGGGGTGATGGCACATGGGTATGCGTTGGTGACTAGGAGGGTGGCAGTGAGCGTGAGTGAAGAGTGAAAAGAGTTTGTGAGTGGGTTTTATTACTGAAGAAGACACTAACAAGGTGTTTGGTTCACGTGATGGAATAGATAAGGAATGTAATGATTATTCTTAGGAATAGAATAGATGAGTAATAGAATAAAATAGGTATTACTTAGTTTAGTTTATTCCTAAAAATTTCTAATGATGATGCATGCCAATGTTTGATTTGAAAATATAAAATTGAGATGACAAAGAAATAATTGACAAAAAGATCAAAATTTCCATTATAGTCTCCACTATTATTATTATTATTATTATTATTATTATTAT
>JANPWT010000001.1:17483832-17504274 GCA_024678245.1 Erythroxylum densum
CCAAAGGGTTAACATCTCCTCCGATTGAGAACCACGTTTTTCTCAGATGTTCTATGTGTTCTCTAGGAGTGGCCATCCTAGCAGCTAGAGCAAATAAACCACAGAAACAATGACAGATACAGAGTGAGCTAGTGAAAGACACAGAGCGAGTTAGTGACAGACACAGAGTGAGCTAGTGAGTGAGGGATGTATGCTTTCATAAGAAAGTAAGAAACTTGTTCCCGAAGGAGTTGAACATGTTAGACTACGCGTCAACGTCAATGGTCGTCTAGTAGACTTCTATGCTATGCTACGTTGCCTTTGGAAAGATGAAAGGTGACTGCCAAGTGCCAAACTTTACTCAAATTTTTAAATAAATTTCCTAAATTTTATATTTTAATTAATTGCATTATTGACTTTAATTTAAAGAAAAAATTAGTTTAAATTTAATTTGCAAAATAGTAATTAAAGAAAATCATTATATTCGTTTCCTGCAATCCTCAGAATAAATTTAATTATTTTATGGTATATTTTAATTTGTACCCACCATTTCATTTTGATAATATAGATATTTGTAGGAAAATAAATGTATGGTACCATTGCATAAATCTTAAATTATTGGACCAATGATAAAATCATTTCGTTTAATTTTAATTTGTACAATAAAATGATTAAAACGCTTCTTTTTTTCTAAGTTTTGTAACAACTAATATGAAATTTAATTATCAAAAAAATTTAGGCAGCTTAACTGTTCAACTTCTAAGGAAGTTGAACAGAGTTTTTTAAAGATATTTATAAGGGATATCAATAGGCTGGCGCCGTTACCCTGCTAAGTTTTTTAAAATAAAAATATATAATAATTTATATTTTAATTATATCTGAGTCCAAGTTACTCAAACTCAAGCTTATCTAAGGCCTAACTCTTTTAAGTAAAACAATATTATTTTGTTTAGAATAATTGAATCTCGAATTTGTCTAGGTCTAACCCATTAGTTGACTCATTGAAAACAACTAAATTTAAACTCATGAGTCAAAATTTGTCATCCCTAATTTAAAACATATGCACTTTGATTAGAATTGTTTTCTTTTTCTAATAAAAAATTAAGTTTTATAAGTAGGAAACCTTAATGCTTGTTTTTTTTCAATAATTAAAACCTTAACCGGTTTGATTTGTTTAACTATTAAAACTTTGCACTGTTCAAATTTTAGATTTAATTTTTAATTTTCTAATTCGATTTACTTTAATAACTCATGTTATTAAAAACGAATTAGTTTATTATTTAATTATTTAATTAATTGTTATCTAATAAGTAATGTCTTTCAATCATATTTCAAATTCTTTAATTTTATTTACTCTTTAATTGATTTTTATGGCGGTCTAATATCGATTAAATATTAAACCCTTCGTCGTACTAGCTTAACTTTTAGTCTGGTTTTTAGAATATTGTAATTTTTCTTTTTAGTTTCAAACTTATGCTATTAGTAACATTTTCGCTTTAATTTCATATTTTAAAAATTATGATTTATCTCTTTAAGGTTATGTATTTTTATTGCTTGTTTTTTTAATATTATTTTTCATTAAAAACTCAATAATAAATATTGAAATAATGCCTTCTGTAATTATTATGTGAAACAATATTTATATAATACTTATCTTTTATGCTACATAATACAAATAATGCAATGTCCTTCACTATTTTCTAACAAAAATTGATGATAGAAATACACTTTAAGATAAATAATAATTCTTAAAAATAAAAATTAAAGTAAACAATATTAAATTATAAAAGGGTATATAATTTATAAAAAAGATCTTATAAAAATTAAATTTAAACCATAAATTCCTTAAAATTTTTAACTGAAATTCTCACATCAACCTCTAACATACAATAATATGGATAATCTTTTTAGCCCTAAGGTCCCACCAAACCAATAGGTATATCCTATGGAGTAAGTGGGCCTAGTAAAGTATTTAAATGCATGGCATGACACTAACATTTATGTAATATCTGTACAAGTAGGAGACAAAGTGAGTGGAAGATGGTGAAGTTGCTTTTTTATAGGATTTAATGCGTTGGCCATTGTTGTTGTGACATGCTTTTTTATTTATTTTTTTGGGTTTGCTAAGATTGACTCATATAAAAATCCTTAAGCTCATAACTTCATGGGACCATGTTGCCAACTTGGTTACTTCAATAATTTGCAATTCGATGGCGACGGGCGCGCGCACACATATGTATATTCTTACGTATCATATCATGTGTCACGTAGAAAAAGATATTATTTTTTCGAAAATGAAAAAATATTTTATAATAAAACATATTCCTCTTATTTTTATTGATTAAAAAACTTACTGTTCAAATTATAATTAAAAGAGCACAACTCACTTTTGACAATAATGATTAAAAAATTGAACCGGTTTGATCAATTTAATAGTGAAGATCTTAAATCGATAAAATGATTAGTTTTTAAGAACACCTTTTATTTAAGTAAATTTTAAGAATCTTTATTGTTAAAAACTGATCAATTTATTAAGTAAATGGCTAATTTTTGTAAACTAATTGATTTTTACAAACCAAAATAAACAAATTAATTTTTATTTAACAATTTTCTTTTTCAATTAAACTTCAAATTCTTCTATTGTTAATAAAATTTTGATTTATATCATATTTCAAATTCTTTAACTTTCTTTAATATTTAGCTAATTTTATAATAATACAATAAAATATTTAAAACCTTAAACTTTTTATATTATTGATTTATTTTACTTTCAACTTTTAAAACATAGTAATAAAACAAATATAATCTGATATAGTTGAATTTCACCTGCGAACTTCATATTCAAACACATTGAATTAAGATCACGCAACAAGTTATTGCATGATAGTAGGAAAATCACGTTGATGACGTCAAAAAAAACAAATTAGTTTGATAAAATAAAACTCTAAATTTTAATAACGATATAAAAAAAAACTAAAAACTGTGGTTGAACCCAATAAGATAACGATTCATAATATGAGAGTGTTTGGATGTAAAAATATACAGTAAAGTAAGTTAATAGAGAAAACAATTGAAGTGAATAATTATAGTTTTGAAGTTTTTCGAGGCTTCCACCCTATTTTGACCTTTTCGGGGGCAAGATTATGTTGCTCATGCAACAACCAGGTGGCTCCCATCATAACAACTCCTCACGCTTGTAGCCTTGTAAAAATACTCATTTATTGACTGTTTTACCCTTGGAATCATCGTGTACCAAAAAGACTACACACAAATGATTATCCATGTTCGGGCCATGGATTTAAAAGGGTAATTGTGGACTTTTCACAAACTTAAATATTAATCATTAACTCGTACAAGGAAAAGAACGATCATTGAAACGGAACTATCGCCCCATGTGAAACTAATCAGACGGCAGCATCAACCGTTAGGTGGTGGGAATTATGTTACCGGTCGATACCTAAGTCTAGGTTAGTTATAGAATGCCCCGGTTTTGCTTCTCAGCAGAAAAGACGAAACCACTCCTTAATTAGATTTTAGTTACGTGACATATCCAACAAATGGAATGGCAATGCTTCATTTTATTTTTACCAAGTTACGGGGGCAATTAGAAGGAGAGGAATGATTAAGTTGAAGAATCACTCAAACTAACTACTCTTAACTAATCATGATTTATATCATTCTGCTTTATAAGAGAAGATGCCCTAATTATCAGCCCATATGCCCGAATTACCATTGACATTGATTAAACGGTTCCATTAATAGAGGTAAGACTATGGAGGAGGGCAGGTCCACAAGGGAGACAACCCATCAAGAGCCGAGTAATTTCATACCTTGACTTACAAGCAAAAGAGGGAGGCATTAATTCTATAGCACTTTTTACTCAATTGCATCCTTTTAGAAGGTGAAAAAAGGAAAAGGCCACAGATTTAGTAGGGTTAACCAAAATTTGTGGCGGATCTGAGAAGAAGATAGCTTAGCTAGCTTTTATTTAACTAAGCATTTTTTTTTTACTTTTGATGTTTTCCCCAAAGTGTGGTGCAGCTGCAGCCAAGAACCTTGCAGGCTTGACCATGTAAAAGTGTCGTCTAAGGAATGGTCGCAGTTAATTGAAAAGTGCCAATCTTGATTGACCGAGATTCCCGCCCTTGTGTGAACCCACTCGACCAAGTGATTGCATTGCACCTTTATTCATCCGCCATTTATCTATTTTGTGCTATTATTCTTCTATTTTTGACAAATGTCTTTTCATTCGTTGTAATTTCCGGGACACAAGCTTAAAGCGTATTGAACATAAGTAATATAATAGATTTAGGCCCTCAAAAAAAAAAAAGATTTAGAGTTAATTGAATTTTAGATTAAAAAGAGTTACTAATTAAGTAGTTGAGTATAAATAATAGTAGGTTAAGGGACTTGAACTAAATGATAGATTTAGAGCTTTAAGTGTTAGGAATAACCGGTATGGAGAAAATAAATGCCTTTTTCTTGCTTTTTTGGAAGTTTCAGTCGTAGACATGGGAGGCGGGACATGTGGGATAGGAAATCACTTTCAAGTTAAAGAGGCCTTGGCTTGCCAAGGAAAATGCCTAAAAGCAAGGTACGTATAGGACAGACCGCGCCCAACCCAAATTGAAGGCATAAGTTAATAAACAGGGGTCCCCAAAAGCATACAAACGTTGTTTACTTTGTTACCTCATCCACTACTGTACGTAGTTTATGTAAATTCTTCCGACTTTTGTAAATTGAGAAGGAATGCAGAACCAAGGCACATTACAAGCTTTGTTGTTTTGGACAAATCTAGGCCCTTGAACAATAATGAATATCGCATAACAAGCACATATGTGAAGGTTAGATATATTGGAAGATGATTAAAAAAAAAAACCGGGTGACTCAAAGAACTGCCTCACCAAAATAAGCCATCTTGTACTCCTAACAAATTCAAGACTTCCTGGAGTGGGTGAATGAACAGTTCACTACTTTTAGGTAAGTATGAAATGATCAAGAACAAGGACTAGTAGCATTGAAAACAAAAGAATAGATAAGTGGGGCTGATAAGGGCGGGGGTGTAGTTGGCATGACGAAGAGGCTCATTATCCATGAATATAAACTAAGGGGCTAATACATCAATCCAATTAGGTATTTGTTTGAAGATATACGAACAAGTATACCATCAGGAGACCCCAAATGTCCCCAAATTACATGTTTCTTGCACATGCCTTCGATTTTAGCCAATCAAAGTTTAGTGCACCACCACTCAACTTCACTTCCAGACCAATTGCTCCTTTTACGTTTCAAAAGCTATTTGCTCTTTTTGTGCTGGCACTTGATATTGACGCGTGTGTTTTTCCTTTGGATTAGATCGGTTCGAAGGTTTGTACTAGAATCATATCGGCTGGACCATATTCATCGACTTCGACCGTGCATGTGTTCACCATGTGCATGGTGGAACCATCCATCTCTGTGTGTAAGGATTTGCCACCTTCTTGATCACTACATTTCTTCCCTTCCCTATGTAACGCCATGCAATCCAGTCTGTTGGTGTTTTTAAATGTCGTATGAATTATAGGTATCTTACAGAAATGTTTTTCCCTAGTTATTAAAAATATATTATGGCTAGAAGCTGGAGCTAAAAAAAATCTTTAAAGTGTCGAAAGAGTTTTTTTTAATAATAAGATACCCATTTGATTATTTTAAATAGAAAATCTATTTCTATGTTTAATTATTTTAAAAAATGTGAGATGGTTTCCTAATGTCCTTGATTTAATGGAGAATGTGTTTTCTATTCTCGTGTTCTCTCATATCAATATTATTTTCCTTTTAAACTACGTAGTTCAAAATGAATAAATATTAAAGATCCAGTTTAGTTTCATGCTTAAATTAAGTGACGTTGGATCACATTGAATTTATCACCCTCATTAGTCATAATTTATATTTTTTGGGAAGTTAAAAAATAATTTACAATAATTTTACTAACACCACAAAAGGGATATGTTCAAAATACTAACAGGTTAAATAAATCTATTATCAAAATAATTAACTTACTAATTAATTAGGAAACGTTACAACTTACAGAACCAATTTATTTTTTTGAAGTATACCTTATTCTCACCTAATGAGAATTCCAAATATTTTAAAAGAGTTTTATAGGATTTGATTATGTATATGAACTTAGATTTTTTTTAACATTTAACCGATTGAATGTGTTTAATACCTTATTATATTTTCTAATGCCAATTTTTGTATTAAAAATCAATCATTAAAAATCCCAACTAATCCAACTGCTTCAACCGTAAAAACCTCAAATCTTCTAAATTTTTTGTTTAATTTTTAAATTTTTGTTTCGATACACTTTACTAGATCTTATCGTTAAAAGTTGTTAAGTTTATTAATTAACTGGTCAATTTTTATAAGTTAATAAGTTCTTATAAACTAAAATTAATTGATTAGTTTTTATTTAATGATCTCTTTTTTCAGTTAAACTTTAATTTTTTAACACATAAGGACAATTTCTTTTTATCATATTTCAAAATCTTTAATTTTAGTGTTAATTACAAAGTAAATCTCAAACTTTGCTCAATTTTACAATTATAACTTAAACTTCAAAAACTGACAAGTAAATGCTTAAACTCTCAATTTTATTTCTAATTCTAACGCGATATTAGTGTCTCATTAAGTTTGTTAACGTAACTTGCCACATCGTTTAGAAACCCTAACTAATAATACACGTCAGACAAAATTAACACAACTAATGAACATTAATAAAATGGTGTTGTTTAATCACATAATTAAAATGAAGTAGTTGTTAAAAAATGACATAGTTTAATCTCTAAATCAGTTTACGCAGCCCCATCATTTTCACCATTCGTTTTTTGGTGCGTTGCAATGCGAGTTTAGTTTGAGGTGTCGATAGAACAAATTGAAAACGAATGACTAAAGGTGTTAGGAGAACAAACAGAAAACGAAAAGTGAGGGCATCGGAAAAACAAACTGAAAACAAATGGTGACGGTATCAGGATAACAAACTAAAAACAAAAGGTGAATATTTCAAGACTGCATAAACTGATTTAGGGATTAAACTGCGTCATTTTTAACAAAGACATAGTCTTAGATATATGATTAAACGACATCGTTTCATTAATCTTCATTAGTTGTGTTGATTTTGGCTTACGTATATTATTAGTTAGAGTTTTTGGAACACATAGCAAATCACGTCGGCAAACATAACAGAGACATTAACCTCGAGTTAGAATTGAAAAATTGAAAGTTTGAGCATTTAATTTTTAAGTTTTGAAATTCGAGCTATAATTGCAAAATTGCGCAAAATTTGAGGTTTGTTTTATAATTAACTTAAATTTTATTCAATCTTTAAGTGATTTTATAACAATCTAATACTAATTGAATATTTTAAATCTTAAATTTCTTATTTTATTAATTTAACTTTCAGCTCAAATTTTAAAACATAGTTAAAAATTATAATCGAAAGAATTGAAGCAAATCACATTAATTGGTGGCAAAATCTAGATAAAGAAAGTACTGTTCTGATATGCTGTCATGTAGTACACAAGCAAACATTCATTACAGGGACAAAAACTTAATTAAAATAATAGTTAATTTAAAAGATTAAAGAAGAAATTTAAATTAAACCCCCCCCGCACCAAGTTTAAAATTAAATTAAAAATCTTGTGTATCTGTCTTGCTCTGTCAAGACCCTCTCTCTCTCTTGTTTCTCCGATAACAAGCGTTTCCCTTTCCCTCGTTAACATCAAAGCCTTTTCATATACTACTCTCTTCCCTACCAAATGGCTGCGGTATCTGAAGAGGACACACTGGTACAGGAGATTTATCATCGTTTAAATGTCGAAGAGGACGAAAGTACTTTGGAGTATTATGAGGACTCTGCAAATGGAGAACCGGTTTCAGCAGGAACTGAATGGCAACACTGCGTCATAGGGAGATTGGTGACAGAAAAGATAATTAATTTTCCGATATTCAAGCAGATTATGGCCAGTGTATGGCGCCCGGTTAAAGGATTATTGATCAAAGAACTTGGATCTAATGTCTTTATTTTCCAGTTTTTCCATCACCTCGATGTGGAAAGAGTGCTAAGGGATGGACCATGGAATTATCAATAACTCCCACTTCTGCTAAGGTTACTCGGTCAGGTCGTGTATATTCATACTGGTCGTGTGTTCCTAACGCAGAAGCACAATCAGACCGGAAAGAAACACGGGCTGCCTATGTGATTTCATACAGTATGTGCTTTATCCAAATGATAGATTTTCACTTCAGAGTCTTCACAAAAGTTCTAGATCTAGAAGTCTTCTTTCAAATCATCCAAAAATGACGTCAATCCGACATCTATAGAGAAAGTTATAGTAATTGCGGCAAGGTAGGTACAAAATGATTAAGGACATAAATATGTTGGATTCTTTTGGTCATAACTTCATCATCCGACCTCCAATTGAAGTGATTCTTGAAGCAATGGGTCTCTAACACGTTTTTCTACCTTTTAAAAATATTGATAGCCTTTGGTGTTGAATTCAAAAAGATTGATCGAAAGAAAGTGAGAGTTCATTGAAATAACCCTACAAGAAAACCCGCTCACACTTTTCGACTCCCAATTGTTGGGCTCCAGAAACGAGGCGCAACATAAAGATGAAGTGAGTTATTTACAAAGATAAGACTCATAACTCATCGTCTTAAGGTTTTGTGTTGAGATATGATATCTTGATTATATATGGGGTCGCTTGGATTTGGTCCAATTTCTCCCCAGGCCCTGTTAAAACCCTTTATTAGTATCAAAGCTAAGTTGCGAAGTCCGATGACTAAATATTCATAGATTTGGGTCAGATGAATAAGTGATTCATGGAGTAACCCAAATGACTTCACATGAGCTATAGGTTGAAGGAGAGCTAGTCTGATATGGATGGATCAACTTGTAAGGGGGAGATGTTGGAAATTTACAAGTAGAATAATCTCACATCGGAAATAGACATAAGGGTAAAGTATGTTATATACAAAGATAAGACCTGTAACATATTGCTTTAAAATTTTGGGTTAAGATATGATCTCCTGATTATTTATGACTCACTTGCTCTAGTCTAATTTCTTCCCGGGCCTTCTCAAAACTCTTCAATTATATGATGTTTTAAATCTTGAGGGAGACCTCCTCACTTATCGACAATAAGGATCAATGATTCTCTCATCATAATAAACTATATAACTGTCATTTTTGTAAATATTCAAGCTTTCTTTTAATGCCTCTCAATCAACTTTAATTACAACGAGAAGATAGAAGATTAGACAAAAATGTTCTAAAAACAACGCTGTCTATAATGGTTTAGTTGTAAAAGACAAAATTTTATATGAGAAGGCCTTTACTTGTTTCCATTTATGGCTTCACTGAGCCACATAATTCTGACACAGCATAAAACAACTCTTCGTCCCAACTAAGCCATGCACGGTTGGGCCAAATATTTTTGAAGTCTCAATCTAAAGATCCATATTTGATGGGCTAATTCAAGTGCATTGTCTTGAGTTACATGGTTTTAAATTATGGTTGCATTAGAAATTGTTAATGTGACTTTTGACAATTATGATAGTATTTTCCTATAATTGAGTTTGCTTAATTTATAATTATTGCAGTCACCCTCAAGTTTACAATTTAAAATCTTGTGCCTTTCATATTAACTAGATACCAACTCAATTATAGAAATAAAATATAGTCGCTTCAAGGCTTCAATGGTTTGGGAAGAGGGTAAGACCCAAAAGCAAGTGAATATTTGTTAAGTAATTATATGGATTGGCCTACCATAAGTGTTGCTCTTCTAGGACAGGAGATTGGGCTTTTGGGTTTGCAAACGTAAGTAGTTCCTAGTTCCTACAGCCATCGCCTAAAACTACTTCTTACCAATTCCTGGTGGAAGTGTCAATTTTGAAGGGACAATTACTGAACAGGCAAATGGTGGTCCACAAAAGACATGTCTCAACAGGTGACCTAATCAGGATTCTTCTCCTTGTTGTCTCCCACCACAGAAAACATGTTTCACTGTATGTCACGTCACGCCATCACCACTGCATTAAAAGCTAGTAATTATGAATGAATCATTCATCCCTGACTTCCCGATAAAAAAAAAGATACATAAAGAAAAACTCTGAGTCGGTTTCAGATTTCTGGGAATCCTCAAGCAAAGTTTTTCTCTGACAACCTCATCAACACCACCCTTCGGTTCTTGCAATTTTATGGAAATGCCACAAAATTTCAGTCTTCGTTGTTTAGATCCACTTCCTCATCAAATCGGTATACCTTAATATAATCGTTAACAAAAATTAGCAAAAGTAATGAAACCTTTCCATTCTTCTCGCTGAGATCCATGCAACAAAATGGAAAATGAAAAGTACAATACAATCAACTTGTTGGATAATGAGTCCTTAATCTCCATTAGATCATTTCAAAACTCGAGATAACAAATGTACAATCATACTACTATCTTGGACCAATAATGTTAGCTGAAATAAATTTGTTTGTCCTCTTCCTTTGTTCCATTCAGAGTATATCATGTGAATATATTTTCATGCAGAATATTCTCGAATGCTGGCATGAATGTCCTTCCATTATGCTCAGTATTGTCTATTACTTCCAGCAGTCCCCTTTTGCTCCTTTTCTTTTTCTTTCTCCAGGCAGGGTTTATAAACCCATTTCCAATGGGCTTAAACCTTTGAAAGTGCCTTCTTTTTCCCATTAGCTCCTTACAGGAATTTCATTCACATCGAATACTGTACGATTCGTTTGATATAGGTTCATAATGTAAAAGAGAAAAGGCAGTGATACAGGGGTGATGTTTACTAATCAGCATCTTTTAAGTTTAGTTTAGTCTTAGCTTTAAAATATGGTCATAGCACAGAGACAACCCATCGTACATTCATTAGGGCAGTTCTGGTTTCTGTGAAAGTGAAGTGGCATGGAAATTTAGAGTAAATAAAAAAAGTTCCCCCGCCTTGAATGCCGGGCAGACGAAGACAGGACTGAATGAGCGAGGGGCAGGACTGGGAGGAATGGTCTCTATCAACCACACGCTGCCCGTGCTGCCCGCAAGAAAGAAACAGATAAATTATGTAAAAGAAAACAAAAAAAAAGAGAGAAAGGGGATGTGAAAGGACAAAGCTGCCATCACTACCACTGCTACACTACACTGACACTACTGTCAGCGAGGCGTTCAATCATAAAGCAATGGATTGCATAATGATTTCTCTCTCTCCCTCTCTTTCTCCTCTCCTCTCCCCAGGCCCTGACGCGGTCTTTGACCGTATCCATTGCTTTAACTTTGACATGTCAACATCTCCATGACACGTGTGCCGAGTAAAAAGGACAATTTGCTATTTACCTGCGAGTGAATGATGGATTCATATGCTGTTTACCGGAGAGTATAGTTTTTAAGAACAAACATCTTCCGTATAATATTACTTTGTCTTATTCTGTCTCATAAAATTTTAATTATTTATTTTGTGAGATTTATGCGGAGTCCACGCAAAACTTATATAGAACCTACATAAATAAACAACTGAGATTTATTGAACACAATAAAATACCATAATATTAGACAGGAGATATAGACTCAATTTTTAAGTGTCTTTGTAGTCAAATTGTAACTTAAATTCTTTTCTCTGCTGTTACTATTGTCCTTGTGCTCTTAAACTTTTCTGTAAGAAATTTGTAAGGGAGAATGATTTCTATTCTGTCTCCCGCGAGAATTTCGCCTTACCATACGCCTGTCTACGTTTCAACAACTTTAGAATATTTTTATATTTACGCTATAATCAGTGCTGTCTCTCAAGTGAACACTCGTGCATATTTATAGACACATTTTTCTAACCAAGTCAAACTTCTGATATACAAGACTTTTCGTTTTGTGGGATTGAGAATTAAAATATACGTAATCTTTTTTATTTTTTATAAAGAGATTATTTATGTAATTTTGAACACGCGATTTTATGATCACAAAAAAATAATTTTACGAATCCCTCTCACTAAAATATAAATAAATTCTCTAATAAAAAAAGAGCAACTTTAGTGATTGCTCTTGTTGAATGAGAATTTGCAAGAACATTATATCAAATGGAAAAGCAAAAAACTCGTGAGTGCTGTGGTGGAGTTATAGGGGCTCCTCCTGCCTTAACTAAAGTCTCGGTTTCGAGTCTTAAAAATGGAATTGCACTCGTGAGGGTTGTTAAAGCAAAAAGAAATAAAGGGTTGTTAAAGGAATCAATGGTCAATCAACAAACACAGTTGAATTTGTATACTTGACGATAAGTTTTTACCCTAGAGACGTGCGTTTTTTACATCTTCACGACTTAGTGAAAGTTGTCTTTTGTCTGAAAACGAACAAGGATCAATCACCAAAACATAGAAAAGTCGCAGGCTAGCAAAGTTGCAATTAAAAGGAAAGCCCTAGCAGCCACAACACAGTCTTAATTGTCACATATAAGGGAGTAATTCGGAAAGAACATGTCTAATAAAAGGAAATGTACACTGTATTACCTCACCTGATTTCCCCCAACCAAAGTAGCTTTGTCCCTGGCCGTCAAATATCCGATAATATTGTTATTGTTCAGGAAATGCTACACTCTTTTAAGACCAAAAAGGGGCAGTTGGGAAATGTTGCTTGGAAAATTGATCTCGAGAAGGCCTATGACAAGATGAACTGGGAGTTTCTTCGTGATACCCTTCTTGCAATTGGCTTAAATCCTTCTTTTATAAATTTGATTATGAGTTGCGTCACTTCGCCTTCTTATCAGGTTCTCTGGAATGGTGAGACTACTGCTGAATTTTCTCCTTCTCGTGGTCTCAGACAGGGTGATCCTCTTTCACCATATCTCTTTGTGCTTGGCATGGAACGGCTGGCTCATCTTATTCAGAGTAGGATTGCTGAAAATCGTTGGAAGCCAATCAGAGCTAGTCGCAGTGGGCCCCCTCTATCCCATCTGTTCTTTGCCGATGATTTGCTGTTATTCTCGTCTTCAGCAGATAGCCAAATCCAATTGGTCCGAGAATGCTTAGATGATTTTTCTCGATGGTCAGGTCAGACTGTTAATCTTTCCAAGTCAAAAGTTTTTGTTTCAAAGAATGTGGTTCAAAGACGTGCTCGTGAGATTAGTCGCTTGGCAGAAATTCCGCTTACTTCGGATTTGGGTCGTTATTTGGGTGTGCCGCTCATCCATGGTCGTGTGATGAAGAGAACCTATTGGTCTTTGGTGGAACGGTTTCACACAAAATTAGCTAATTGGAAAGTGAGTCGATTGTCTTTTGCGGGTCGATGTACGCTTGCGACATCGGCACTCACTCCCATAGCTCTTCATATGATGCAGACGGTTAAACTGCCAGTGAGTATTTGTGATCAGCTTGATTCGCTGACTCAGAAATTTGTTTGGGGGTCAACGGAGGAAAAGAAGCGAGTTCCTTTGGTGGCCTGGGACAGTGTGTGTCTTCCGAAACAAGCAGGGGGCCTCGGATTGCGAAAAATGAAGGAGTGGAATTTGGTGGCTCTTGCTAAACTCGCGTGGCGTTTTCTGGTGGAGGAAGATGCTTTGTGGGTTCGGTTGGTCAAGTGTAACTATTCGTCTCGGTTGGTTTCGGATACTCCGACTCGGTCTCCTTCTTCGCATATTTGGAAGAGCCTCACGTGTGGCAGGGAAACTCTTCAACCTGGGTTGCGGTGGCGGCTTGGTAATGGCAGACTGATTAGTTTTTGGACGGATAGTTGGGTTCTTGATGGTCGACTCATAGATGCTATGATGGATGATAATTTGCAGCCACAACTTGCTGCCACAGTTCGAGAGTTTTGGCTGGAGGGGGATTGGAATTTGGGTGCGTTTAGTGGTGTTCTCCCTGATGATGTTTTGCAAAAAATCAAGCCTTTGATGTGTAGTTCGGATACGAGCGTTAGTGACGAGATTGCTTGGGCTTTTTCTCCTGATGGGTTATTCACTATGAAGTCAGCTTATTATAATTTAGTTGCTCCACCTGCTGTACCGTCTAGATTGATTGAAGCAGTTTGGAAACTCAATGTTTTTCCGAGAGTGCAATATTTTATGTGGCTTGCATGGAAGGATCGTCTATTAACAAATCAACAACGGTGGATCCGACAATTTTCGGATGACCCTCGCTGCCATGCTTGTCTTCAAGATGCTGAGACGACTATTCATGTACTTCGTGATTGCCCGTTAGCGAAATCTATATGGGATTTGATGCTGCCGATTGCGGTTAAGCCCGCTTTTTTCAATTGTTCTCTGCTTGACTGGTTGTTTTCAAACCTGTGTTTGCATCGTGCAGTTGTGCATAAGAATGTGGCTTGGCCGAATGTCTTTGCAGTAACATGCTGGAAAATTTGGTCGTGGCGTAATGAGATGTGTATGGCAAACACTGTGAAGCCTTTTGATGCAAAATTTCATGGGCTTGATGCTACTTTAGATGAAATTGGTAGTTTGGGGGCGACTGTTCAGGCCCGTCGACGGTCGGAGATCTTTCTTGCATGGGTTCGGCCTTCTGTTCCTTGGGTGAAAGTGAATACCGATGGTAGTTGGAATCAATTATTGCGTGCTTCGGGGGCTGGTGGTGTGATTAGAGACCATGCCGAAAATTGGGTGGCCGGATTCGCGATGCGCTGTGGTGATTGCAGTATTGAAAAAGCTGAGTTATGGGGTATTTTCCATGGACTTCGTCTTGCTTGGGATACAGGTTTCCGACTGGTGGAGCTTGAGTCGGATTCGGCGTCTTCGGTGATGTTGATCCACCATGGGGTTGGAGTGCGTCATCCACTTTATGTGTTGGTACATGAGATTCGTGCTCTTGCTGTTCGTGATTGGGAATGTCGGATTTGTCATGTCCCTAGGCAGCAAAATCATGTTGCCGATTGGCTTGCGAAATTTGGTGTTCATCGTACTTCTAGTTATGTTTCTTTTGAGTCCCCGCCTGTAGGGTTAAATAGTTTGCTTGTAGCTGACATTATGGGTGTTTCTTTCCCACATTTGGTTGCTAATTAAAGTTTAGGGCTTTTGCCCTCATTCTCACCAAAAAAAAAAAGGAAGCTCTATTCTTGTATTTGAAACTTCCTACCTATCTTTAAACGTGATTAAAATGTGAATAGGTCCTTCCAGGGGAAAAAGAAAAAGTCAAAAGAAAAAGATCTGATCAATTCCCCAGCTTGAACTACTTCTGTTGTGCTACTCTGGTTAATGGTCAAAAAAAAAAAAAAGGTGCGATGTTTTCTTTCTCCATGCATCGATAACCAAACTAACAAACCAAGCACATGTCACCTACATTGCTCACTTTTGTCTTTCAACCGTGACTCAGATGATCAGTGCCCTTGCGTCTTGTGGAATAAGTTTTCCCTAGTTCGTGAAAATACGGTCTATTCCTGACCAAACCTATAAAGTGGTTTCAGCATATACCAATGTTCACGTACGTTAAGAATACCCTTTCAAGCATTAGGAAGATAACTTGGAGGCTCATATTTAAGTGGAATATATCCCCAGATGTGCTATATATCTCACATTTATACAGAAATGTGCTAGATTTGAAGCGTTCGACTCAATTTCACGAGTAGAGAAACCGGCCACTGTTTGCTCTTTTTCTTGACTTGTCAGCTTGATGATGCATTTTACCTGTAAATTTCTTGTGCCAGGGGAAATAATTGTCTATATTAAGGTCTCCACCGAAGGTGCTCCAAGGGCACAAGCATGCCCTAGCTACTAAGCACTCACACAAATGACAAAACAACAAACAAAATTTCTTTTTGGCTATGGCCATTCCATGCTGAAAACGCCAAAAAACAAAAGAAAAGAAAAACGTGTGTGTGTCATCAGGATGCACGATTATCGTCGATTTGCACTTGGAAGTGAAAAAATGTGACAATATAAGATCACCAAATGCATCACAACTGTATCTACCAGTAGAAACAATCGTCCCGATCTGCTTGCATAGGTGCTCTGACATTATATATGTACAAAATGGTATGTTTGGTGAATCGTACCAAACTCAAATTAGCTATGAAACTTTATGATCAATTTCTCTGAAATCGTTAAATTACTCTTCAAGCTAGAAGCTGACAAGATTCATTCATGGCACTATTAGTAACACAATCATGCTCTGTAGCTTAAGATCTTAATCGCTGTTCAGCTTCCACAAACGAAAACAAGCAAGACTATCCAGAAAAAGGAAAAGGAATTGGGAGGACGAAGCTACGGTAAGTAAAAGATGCAGTAAATTCTACATGGAAAAACTCCAACTTGCAGGTTTCAAGAAGAAGGCCTAGGAATTGCAGAGCAGAGAGAGAATTGAATAATTTGCATAAATAAACATACAACGCAATGGCATCGTAGCTACTGTCACATTTATGACTTAAATGGGGTCCATCGTCACGACTTTTTTCATGCAAAAAGTTCCTCGAGCTACTCAAAACACTGCAAAGCTTAATTTATGAAACCAGCTCAGAAGTTTAACTTCACTTACAAAATGGAAAAAGAAATTACAAAGAGGGAATTAATTATTAGCCATCTATCACTCCTTACTTGTCACCATCCTTCTCCGGGAGGCAACATCTGATGGCTGGCAGACCTGAATGGTGTCCCGAATCGATAAGACCAGAAAATGACACGTGTAAAGATCGTGGACCGAGAATGAATGATAGTGCAATGATGTTGTAATTATTATAGTTTTGACATTCTGTGTGCATGGCAGTGCAGTGTAGCTGATGATACTGCTGGGCCTCTCTGCACGCAAATCACAGTACGGCCTACGATATCTCGCTGCCCTATAATTGAGGATGAATTAGAGAGATAGAAACAACCTTCAGTCATCTACTCATCCTCTTTTTTCTCTCTGTATGTATAAATATGCATGTGTCTACACTTATAGTTTGTACTCAATCCTCTTAAATTGTTGCCTTACAAAATTCAAATCCTTAATTAAATGCCCTTTAGGGTTTGTGAGGCTTCTTCATTCTTGTGGTATATGTATTTCCTTTCTTATTTTGTTTTTAATCGAGAGGTAATTCCATAAGGTCAGTTTGTGTTGCATCACATATAAATAATATTTCCAATAATTTAAGAGTTGTTTAGTTTTAACTTTATTTTATTGTAGTTTTTAATTTTTAATTTTAATTTCTATTTTTGAATAAAAATAAAAACTTATGTGGCTATTAATATCAACATGCTTATAATTTTATCATTGACAACAATTACATAACACATAAAACTTATAGAAAAATTAATTGTGTAAACTAATTAAATACAATTATTTTATTAAATATTTCTTTTAATAAATATTAATAAAATTTATTTAAAATAGTTAAACTAGTAAATTATTATGCATAAACTAATTTTTATTTGTTAATATATATTTTAATTATTAAAACCAATTTTTTCAAAATGATGACTTTTAAGATATATATTAAATTAAATAATTATTAAAACTAAACATTTTTATTTTCCAATATTAAAATATTTTAACCATAATATTAGCCATAACTTATATTAAATAATACATATTCAGTTGATAGCAAATTTTATTATAAAAAGTAAACAAAATATATATATAGTTTTGATGATATTCAAATTTATGAAAACTGAAAAAATTAAAACAAATAATTTTTATTAAAATTGAAAAAATTATTATAAAAAAAACCCAGAAACTTAAGTGAAAATAAACATTCCCTGAGATGCATAGCATGTTTAGACTACAACTTATTTTAGGTTGTTATTGTGCATGTACTTATAAAAGCAAGCCCTTTGAAATATCTATATTTGATCACAATTTCCGTAACTTAAAACATCTCATTAAGCCTGTTTGTGATGTTCAAGAGAAGGTCATGTTTGAAGGATTTGGTTTCAATTATCTAGTTAGATTAAATTAGTTTTTTGTTCTGTTCACTAGCTTATAGATCTTAGGCCTAACTCTAAACGAAGATCGATGAAAATATGGATATCAAGATGAAGCTATAGCAAATATTGGGAGATGCATCATGGTCTGTAATTTTATGTACAATTACTGACTTCAGGTCAAGAGCATTGAACATTATTAAAGTGGAAAGTGTCTGGCCATTGAGTAAAAGTCAAAAGAATAAGAATGGTACAATCATAATTCTGCTTTTTAGAATTTTAAACATGGTCGAGTTCAATCAGCAGGTACGGACCCTAACATATATAGGTAGGTAGATATATATATGGACCATCACATACTAGAAATAAAAATTATACAACTACAGAGTATTAGGTTAGTAAAGATTTTGCCGTTTATGGATCATCTTGCGGGGATTTCTGGATGCTAGGATTCTTTGACGCCTATTCTGTTCTATTGAATTTTAGCTATTTATTTATGCTAGTCTTACATAAATAAATAATTAAGATTTAATGAGACAGGATAAGAGACAGAAGATCCGTTCTTGATTTCCGGAGACTGTAAACTTGACAAATAAGCTTAATTAGACTGCTGTGTTAGCTAACTAGAGAATTATTATGTTCTCGTTCAAAAACTAAAGACAACGAGACAGTCAATCCAAGTTGTTAAGTGTGTCTGCTAAAATGGAGAAGCTAAATTATTAGTGTGTTGGGTAGCAACTTAGAAGCATTGGAGTATGTCCAAAATGAACAAAATTCTTCTCCACTTTTCTTGTCAAGAAAAGAAGTGCACGAGCACTAAAATAATTAACAGCTATTGGGGGATGAAACATCTTATCAAGGTACCGTATACATTCACAGCCGATGGGGCTCACGGTTCTAATCTTTAGAAAAAGGATGTTCGATTAGGTGAAATTTCACCATTAGTCAAATACATCAAGGGCTTTGTATGAACAAACAATTATCTGCATCCCTTTTGTGAGTTACGCTATACTATATTTCCGTCGCTATAACTCTCCGCGAAATTTTTCCTCCACTGTTTGCAACGGACTTTTCTTTCATTCACCGACGGATTAGGGAGCCCCGTCGCAAATCACATACGATATACTTTTCGTCGGTATATTTTCGTCGCTATTTAACAATTTCCTTGTAGTGTATGTTTTAAGTTAAATTAATAATTTTCTCTATATCTGTCCGATTCATCAATTCTTTACTAATATAGTACAATATTAAAGTTTTTTTTAATATTTAGTCATAATATTTTTATTTTTAATCTTTGTTTACTGAAAATAACTTCTTTATCAGATAAGAGTAAGATTGTGCCCTATCGAACTATTTCAAACTTTGCGTATCAACGAAACTCTTGTTAGGTGTTATTGTTGATTTGTTATTTTTATCTGTAATCTTTACCTGCCTTTATTCACGAGTTAGACCAAATATTTTAATAGTTATTCATTTTCTTCGACAATTTGTTCCGATTGGGACCGATTTAAAATTTTTAAGAATACGTTAATTTCGAATTAAATACTCGTGGAACTATTAGATACCAGTTATATTGAGCTAGGAAATTAACCAAATTCTAGGGAAATGGGTTTTTATATAAAAAAATTTTTAACAGAAGAAAACTTGGGAAATTAGGGATTGTACTTCATGAAAAGAATACATTACGTACTCACGTGAAAAACACGTGCCTTAAGTTTACTTTACAGTCATCTTTGACTGTCAAGTCTATCGTTTTCTTTCCCTATCAATGATCGGAATATCATGACTTAATAGGCATAAATGTAAAAACTAATAAACACTCTTAACAGTAAATGTATTGTATTATAATGATGAAGGCAATAATTGCTAAAAAGCAGGAAAGTTTGACAGATTGTGAATCAATGATCGTGCTCAGAAGAAGTAGTCTGAACCCATTCCCCGAAACACTGCTTGTTTCTTGCTTACTTTCCTTCTGTCCACCAGTGCCACAGCTACTGAAGCTACTGCAACTGCATAACTCAGCCCTATGCATCATCTATTGCAGGCAGCCTTCTCTAAAATCTATCCTATGCTTCTGTTTTGTACAGATTTCTATGCCACTGCTTTATGCTTCTGTCTTTACCCGTTACATGAATAGAAATGTTAATTAATTTCTCTTTTTAATTTATTATCCCATCAATTAAAGAAGGTAACAAATAAGAAGTTACGTATCTGTCTACTATTACTTTACACTGAATTGAATACTCTCTTCAGTGGACTGTTTCGTACCAAACTTGGACTATTTCATTGTCAACTGGAAAACTAGAAACTCACAATCCCTTCTACTTCTCTGTTCTTCAACTTCCTCCTGTTCTACGTACCCTCTTCATACGATCGTAGAATTCAAGAAAATATAGGGTAATGACTGAGCTCATCAATTGTTGCACACAATCACACTTTGGCCCTGTTTGGCAATCAGCTGATAGCTGATTCTATCAGCTGTTAGCTGATAGCTGATTCTATCAGCTGGTTTGATCAGCGGATTGCATTAGCTGTTTGTTAAAGATGTTTGGTAAAATTAGCTGTTTAGTATTAGCTGTTTAAGTGTAAAAT
>JANPWT010000001.1:17506731-17521760 GCA_024678245.1 Erythroxylum densum
AATTGTTTTTCATAAATCATGATCCTCTGTGTATTTGTTAGTGTTATGATCATTTAATATTTAGTTGATTATGTAAAATTATAAATTAAATCATTTGTATTTCATACAAATATATAAACTTATGTATATTGTCATTTTATTGGGACTTTTTTTTTATTTCGCCCAGCCTAGGGCCTATAAAACTATAGGAACGACCCTGATTATAATTATGAGAAGGTTTCAGTACATTTTTCCATCAAATCAAGATGATTGTTCAACTTTAGGGTGATCTTTAAGTTGCAGCAATTTGATTATGAATTCTTAAGTCATCTTAGTAATTACACATGTTGTGACCTTCATTCCAAAGCACTAGCTAAACTTTTCTAATAGAACGCATTCAATGTAGTATTCATCTACAGAATGAAAATTGTAAGGAATTAGGAAAGTAATTATTTCCCCTTTTTTTAAATGAAAAAGTGATATTTTAAAACATCATCTCTTTTCTAGATTGAAATAGAAATGAGAATTTGTCATATTTAATATTGTCAATAAAAGCCATTGATAGTTTGGATGGACTTGACAGTATATCATTGCTGAAATTAATAGTTTATAATTTATATGTTAGAAAACAAGAAACAATAAAATCACACAGTCAGTGCCCGATATCCTTCATGAACTTGATCAATCAGTATTTCACTCACCTTTGTTTGTGCAGTCACTGATACATATCCAGACAGTGGGTACTTGAGACCCCATCTCTCGTTATTGCCAGTCCATTATGGCACGCTAATACTTGGATGGTTCCTTTTTTTTTCCCATAAAAACGAGCATTAAGATATGTTGCATAATATTTGTACTCGTATGGAACATCCGACAAGAGAACAAAATTTAGAGGAATCTTACTGTACAATGAGACCAATTGTTCTTTTCTTCCCTATTCTTTCTGTTTGGAGCTTTTCTAGGGTCCTTTCAATCATTTTCTTTGAATTCTATTAGGGTATAACTTGGGATTCCTGATAATGCTCCTTCCATATTTTTATGCTATGATATAATCTAGCTAGTCTGGTAAGGGCCAACAAGTCAATTAACCAATATTATTGCAATATTGGATACTTATGATAGATCGGTATTAATTTAAATTAGTTTGATCTATAAAGAAGCATCAAAATTACAATTGAAATTAGAATTAGAACTCCACATTCAGTATTTTCTTTAAATCATAAAGCTATGCTTCAATTCTTCAATTATTGAGGGACTGTTGAAATATAAAGTGGGAGTTTGTCCCATATTGGAGAAAGAGAGGAAAGAAGACTAGTATATAAGTCTAGTGGGTTACTCCACTTATTACCAATTGGTTTTAGGATGGAACCTCACTTAGACCTATATGTAGTCTAATTTTCCTTATCGTGTGAACCCGTAGGCCTATTGTAAATTCTAACATGGACGAACGGATAGCTTAATTATGGAACCAATCAATGATTCTCTTCACAATCTTACGCTATGATAGATTGAATCTTAATAAGAAATTTAAATAAGTCAGCACTTCACCTGACAATTTAAACTTTAGCTTGTGGAGGATTGAACTAATTAGTAGTCTTCAAGCTTGAAAAGCTTTCTCACATGCGCGCACACTTGTTTATCTATTTACTATAACAAATTCTCCCTCACTTTCAGAGAAGCTTCCCCTCATCTCATGAAATGGGAATTTCACATGTATCAAGGCGCAATCTTCTTTTTGTAAAGCTCCGCGCTTTATCCATACTAAATATAAAGTGCAATGATAAAGTTAATCATTGCAACAGCTAAACTTCCTAGAATGACATAAAAGCCTGTCATGTTATAAGCATGGTTTTCCAAGGTTACAAACTTACAACGCAACGAGATCAGAGCTCGAAATGAGGGCACTCCCTTGGTGATAAATGTAGTTATTTGCCCTTTGGCTATTGGTTCGCTTTCTCAACTCTCTTGAACATACAGAGTAAACAACAGGACGATAAGGATTTGTCCATCATAAACGCTCGATGAACACAAACATACATAAAATATAAACATATCAGTGATTATGTCATGCTTTATAACTATCACACTGTCACTAACACAATTTTTATTGGGAGTTGGAACAGTTTTTGAACAATATATCCATAAATGTGTAGACACGGTCATTGTCACCAAGATCCCTATTTCTATGGCTTTCTTATAATTCTGTTATATTTCTAATATTTGTTGAATCCTTGTTCAGTTGTTTTTTTTAATGACATGACTAATTTAGATGCGTTAGCAGTGCATATTTATCATTATTTTCAACATCTACTTTTGTTTTTTTTTTAAGTTTACAATATATAGCATTTGTAAATTTTTAATAGATTTCATTTAGATCTTAAAAATCCTTTTCTTTAAATATATAACACATAAATAATTTAAAACTAAATATGTACAAAATTATTATTATTAAGGGACATAATATTTCAGGGATGCAAGAATTTACATAATCTTGATTGACAAAGTTTGTGCCAAAACAAAATAATAAAAGGGGATTCTCTTTTTTTTTTTTTTGTATTATATTATGTCCATAACTTCTCTCATTGTTCATCTAACTTGTAATTGGAGCTTGGATGGCCCCTCTCTTAGCTCATATTCTCAAAGTCTTTTATTTTAACTTTTGTTCGTAAAAGTGTAAGGCATGTGATAAAGGCTGGGGATGTATAGAGCCCCAAAAGGCATGCTTTGGTAAAAATATGGAAATATTTTATAAGAATGTAAAAAAGTGCTCCATTACAATTACCAAGGATCACCTCATACTTTAGAGATGATAGTTAAAACTTAAAAGCAGTCCCTTTGATCTCTCTAATGTTCTCTTTCTATCTTCCTCCCTGTGGAGAATATGACAGAAGTAACATACAAAATCAATTAGATTTTTCACATTTACGTAGGAATATAATATCATCTATGTTGTTGATTTGGATGCTCACAGTCACGGCTTGATAGGGTAGGACCTGCCTTTTTCCACTCTTCTCCCCTTTTCTTGCTTTCTGTCTTTCTTGTCTCCTTGTCTTTCTTTAGCTCTCCCTCTCTTTTTTCTTTGCTTTTCTTTTTCTTTTCCTTTCCTGTCCTTTCCTTTCTTTTTTTTTATATTTTTTATCTGATTGTCTCATGCTGACTAGCTGAGTACCCGATTCTCGCCATCAGTACCCTTCAGAAGATACAGTCATTTCAAAACTACGAGCAGTGCACAGTGGCACTTCTATATAAATATATAATAACATATAATCACTATCATATACATAGATATAAATAATGATCAAAGCGGCCTTCCCAAGGTAAACTCAAGATTAGGCTTCTTGGGGCTCGACGACTCTGAGAGGGTTGATGAGCTCACATCTAATATTCTTTCATAGCTCAAGCACTTTAGATCCATTTCATTCTGTGGTAAAAGGAGAAGGGAAACAAAACAAAAAGAAAGCAACAGCAGTAAGGAATCATTATTGGAAGCAATCAAAAGTAGGGTTATTCATATATTATTATTACATTTATGTGATGAGGAGGGAGAGGAAGCACAAGGGAAGTGTGTGAAAGTGGGAATCAAAGGACACTTTGACTCAGGGAATAATAGAATACTTATCTGAAAAAAGAAACCTTGCTAGGGTACAATTTTGAAAGCCTGCTAAAGTATGCCCTAGCTACTGCATGTGACGCACAACTCCTAAGAACATTATGATATATATATACTGAACAATATTTACCTGAGCTATATGGTCAATGTTCTTTTTATGTTCTCTAAATTTCTTAATTACTTTCCTAAGAAAAGTTCTTTCCACATCACATAAGCAGAATCCTACTTAGGGCCATGGTAATTACAACGGTGACCCTTAAAATTTGAGAATGACCTAATTATAAACTAGCTAGCTTTTGAAAGGCCTTTGCCTTTCTTTCTTTTCTCTTTGGCAATAAATATGACCGAAAAGGAGAAAGAAAATAGCTCATCTGCTTTTCCTAACCCATTCCAACATTTGCTACTTATGTTGAAAATTTTGTCCATTTCCTTCCAAAACCAAGGATACTTTTGGGAGAACAAAGATTTGATATTTGAAGGTACCTCAAGAGGAGGACGGTTTAGAGCAGAATCCTTTGGTTTCCCATGCAGCCAAGCTTCCCTGCCACAACCAACAGATAGAGAGAATAATATTTGCTATCAGTGGAAGCCATGCAAAAGGATGAAGAAATAAAGCAAAATGGGAAAAGAAAGCTATCTTTCACTGTCTTTTTGTGTAGTTCCCTTTTACTTTACATATTATTCATGCATAATGAGAAGCTTGATAGATAAAGTTGATGGACTTACTACTCTCTTAGGTCTCACCACCCCATGTGATAGCCCATCAACCATCTCAAAGGTTACAACCAAGTTTCAAAGGGTATATTATCTTTGTCACCGAGATTTCCACAAATGGGACCATAATGAGGTTTAGCTTTGAAACTAAGTTTCCTATGTGTAGGTCCCATTCTTATCTGAGCCCACAAAATCCAAAGGAAAGAGATATCTCCATTTCTATTTCTTTAATCAAATGGGATTCTCATCATACATTGGAATGGCAGGCAAGAGTGAGCTGTTTCTTTTCTGCTTTTTTTTTTTTTTGTTGTACACGCTATCACAAGAGCATAAGTATAATTGATCCATCATGGAATTTCAGTATTCGAAGTCTTATTGGACAGACAGGACAATTGCAGGGAAATCATTTCCTTCTTCCTCTTTTCGGGATTTCTTGCTTGCAACTATGTTTGTTTGTGGGTGACGAATGGTGAGAGAGAAAGAAAAAGAGGTTACTTACACACTAGTGTATTCTCATAAATTTCTGGATTTTTGTGCATGTTTTTGACGTAATCATCCGAAAAGTTAAAAGCATTTCTTAGTACATAAACACACATATATGCATTGAGAAACAATATCCGAAAAGAAAGTCAAGAACAAAAGAATCAACGTCGCAAATCTTTCCTCCTGAACTAAGAGGTAATGAAAGTGCATATATGAAGGTCAAGTGTCTATACCCAGATACAATTACTTGTCAGGTTTCTAAGAAAGCGGTGAGATCAAAAGCGATAAGAAAAAGAGTGTTTGTTATGTGTTTATTTGCTGCGGATTCCATATTTTGTTCTTTCGTTGTCCATTGGATTCTCCGGAAAAGCAGTAACCAACAGAAGACAGATAAAGGACAAAGAAGCAGTGTGAAAACACGCAAAAGTAGTACAAGTTTCTTCACCTTGAAGAGTTGCTCCAAAGCCCACGGTAGTCCTTGTCCTGATGAATACTTGGTCTTCCCTGTTGCATTGATTGGTCAGACCTCCTTGGATTTTGTATGTCAAACATAAGATCTTCCGAATTATCCCCAGATGATCCATTATCGAATACATCAGATTGCCCTGTGTTAAGAAAAAAGATATGCAATCTTTTCTTATTAATATAACGAAGATAGTTTCTTATCAGGAACATATAACTAAGAACATGCATTAGTTACCTTCTAACAAATTAAAAAAATGGCACGAACCTGAAGAAGCAGCTGCTCGGTCAGTGGTCTTTACCGTTCGATACATCTGCAAATGCAAATGTACTTAATTTCTTTAGATAAATATGCATTAAACTAGTGGACAAGTAGCTAATTAGCATTAAGAAATTGGAGAAGATAAAGATAAAGCTAGCCGTAAAAGGAGACCAATATACTGTTCACTGATACCGCAGAATTTGTCAAATGCAATGCAAGTACAAACTGTAACAAGTGGGACTAAGAGAGAGATAAATATAAACTGCGAACAGAAACATTTATACGTCATTAATGCATATTTATCTTATATGTGCATAAACATGGAAGTGTAAAGTATAAAACTTTGTGAGGAATTAACCATGGTCAGTGGGAAGTGTGATTGTATACCCCATATCTGAGAGGCCGATGCTGAGAAAGATATCATTGAGAAATGATGGTGTTCGGTATTTGTGTATTTTTCCTCTTTTCTATTTACTGTTAGGGAAGAAAATGTTTTTTCCTATTTTTTTTCCTATTTCTATGAAGAAAAGTAATAGACTGCTGCAAAGTGGTCTTGGCTGAGTCGTAGGCTCTAAGACTTGATCTGATTTAATACTCATTTTCACTCTCTCAGTCACTCGACATATATATTCTTTTACTTGGGCTGGTTCATTCTTCTAAGCAAAAAGCTGTTTATGGCTATCAGAACATCAGATCTAGTAGAAAAAGAAGTGCTAAGGATTTGAGAGACCCTCTGCAAGTAAACATTGGAATTTGTAATCTATGTATTAAAGCCTACCTCTAATGTAAGCTATTAAAAGGAAAATTCAACTTGCAAGTACCATTATCGCTGCATGAATTTAAGACCATAGCACAGGGATCGACTTTGGGTAGAAAGTACAGGGGAAACAAAAGAGAAAAACAAAAGCAAAGGTCTAAGCATTGCTAGGATTCACTCAAAGAATATTGAATTCCAAAGAATTGGGACAAGAGGATGTTTATACCTGTAAGTGAGACTTAACGTGAGCTAAAGTGAGATCTTTAACATCCATAAGCTCAAGAACTGACTTAGGAGTAGCCCCTAAACAACAGAAAGAGGAGGGCATGAGTCAAATTTGTTTTCATTTACTTCTTCCTCCATATTATTGAAGAGCGAATAAGAACAAGAACAGTGCAAGAGGAAGAAGAAAAAGGAAATTGTCGAGAAAAATTGGAAAGCTTTTAGTCAAAAAGATAGGAATAAAATGAAGCATACTTTCATGGCCACCCAATAGCTCAACAGCATGAACAAAGCGACCGTGAAGAGTGGAAGTCCACCGCATCCTTGGTGCTCTCATGGTGCGTTTAGCAGGAAACCTGGGCATGAATCTTGATCTCATGAAACCTTGAGACTGATAAGGACTTGAGCTTTTGGCACTTGTGTTGCTGTTAGCTAAAGAAGTAGCTTGAGAATAAGTATTATCCAAAGGCTGTTGATGAGAGAATGGAAAAGCAGAAGTAGGAGGATTTTGGTATACAGGGATCCCTCTGATGGGTCTCAAGAAACCAAGCTCTGGACTTAACCCTTGTGGTTGTTGTGGCTGTTGAAAGAGCGGGTGGTTGTTATGGAGGCGGCTTTGTTGGTGATGATGGTGTGAGTACTGGTTTTGTTGGAAGGAATGGAAATAATTGTTACCATTACAACCGGTGGGATTTTGAAGGAGGTGTAAATGGTTGGAGTTGGAGTCTAAAACGCGTGGATTAGATAGAGAGAGGTCAAAGCAGTTGGTGTCAGGTTTTGCCATTGAAGACATGGAGTTCCCAGAATCCAAAGCTCTCTTCCAAAACCCCAATTCCACTTCTTCTTCTGTTCTCCTCCATGTTGTTTTGGGTTTGCTGTTCGGTGGGCTGATTTGAAGAGATAAATCTGGTTGTGCAGGGAAAAGCTCCATGTTTGACCAACCAAAGAAACCCTTTTTCTGATGCCGCTAGCTACTTCCTTATCTTCTCCTTGAATTTGCTGACGTTAGTTTACTCTTGTGTTGCTAGTGCAACAGAAGTACAGGTATTATCAACAGGCAAGAAGAAGGAGTTAGCTGCAGAGAGAAAAGTATGAGGAGTGACTTTGGTTTGAGGTTAAATTTTGTGAGCCTGATCTTTGAGGTCTACAGGGTGGGATGAAGTTGAAAGGGGAGTAGTTGCAGAGATTTGAGATTGAGTTGAGTGGAGGACAGAGAAAAGAAATGACAAGGTATGAAGTGAATGGTTGTTTCTTTTATGTGAAGTATGTGGGAGAAAATGACACTTGAATGGTTATAGGAAATAACAAGAGAGAAAGATAGGATAGAAGGAGTAACTGAGTTTGGGGCTAATTTGATTCCTTTTTACTACAGCTCTTTTTAAAGCCCTTTGGAGTAGAGAAAAGGAAGTTTTTAGTGTGAACTTTAACGTGTGCATTTGTCCCTCAACAACTCATACTTACCTTTCTAACCCACACAACACAAACTCTTCTTTCTTTCAACTCCAATCCAAACATAGGGTCTTTGCCTTCTGCCTTTACCTTTTACAAAACCCTAAAATTCTAATCCCATTTTCTACATCTTACCTACACACGCACATGATTGCTCACTTTTATTTTTTCCACTTTCTAGGTTTGGTTAATTCCTTAATTACTCTATTCATTCAATCATTGTCACTGATGAACCCATAATTCTCATCATTCAACTTACCCATTATTTTATAATTATTCATTTTGGGTAAATCATGAATCCATTGGCCCTCCTAAATTGGGCCCAAGGTTCTAGTAGACTAGTATATAAAAGTCAAATTTACCTTTTCGGTTCATTAAGTAAGCAGAGATAGGTACTGACTGAGTAATCAAAAAGGACACATTGATCGCCACAAAACAGACGTCTTAAGTGGGATTAAAATCAGCTTATAAGACAAGGGGAATGTACCATTTCAGACACGTAGCTGCTAGGCCCCTTATCTGTCATCTTAGGCTTGCAATCTTTCCTTGAATTCAAAAGGTGGAACGCGCATCCTAGTAGAATACCAATCTAGTAGAATCAATCTCAGTGAGCAAGCGTCAAACCCACAAACTCACAGAATTAAGGGAATTGAACAAGAACTGGTTTTTTATAAGCTTATAAAATCAAACATGCGGGACACAACGTTCACATGCATTTTAAGTGTGGATTATGTGTATCAATACTCGCCGGATTTCCCAACTTTAAGTATTAGTTCTGAAGGCAGATCAAACTTGCTGTCTGTCACAAGTTATAATAATAGTCTCAGAAGTTTGTATTCTGACCCCAATAAACCATGCATGTGATTTAGGGTATTATTTTTAATTTTAGTTAAATGGGTTATACCATTTCTAACTCTAATAGGGTAAGTAATAGAGCTAGTTCATACACTCTGATGTTCTTTCCAAATGCCTAGTCACATTACACACTTTTGAGGTATTATTATTTTATATATATATTATATTCACATTCTCGTATTACTAACGCAAACAACATCTTTGTAAAATAAAAAAGAAAATTGCGTATAATCAATATCGCAAAGTAGGAAAGGATATTCAAAAATTGTGTTCTTTTTATATTTTACAAATTAAAGGTGTAAAATATATATAAAAAGCTGCGTATAATTAATATCTCTTCTCTGACCCTCGCAAAATAGGAAAGGATTGTTGATTCTCATGTTAGAAAATTGTGTTGTTTTGTCTTATAATAATCGATTTAGGAAATATACTAAAAGTAATAATTGATTTCGACAGCCTAAATTTATTTAGGGGTTGTTTGTTCGAAGGGAATGAAAAAAAAAATATAGGTATGGAATGAAAATTGATGCTTAATATGAATCTATCATTAAAGACTTAAGAGTTTCATTTTTTAATTTTGAGCAATCTTTCGTTCCTCTCATAATCTAGAAGAATGGGAGAGAGGAATGAGAGTTATTAAATAAATAATTAATTAATTATACTATAATTAATTAAAATATAATTATTTATTAATTAAAATATTAATATTATTTAATTAATTACATTATTTGAACTCTCTTATCTTAAATTTCTAACTCCGTCCCTACATCTCACTTTACACCTTACGAAGGGAAAGCAACCATAAAAGATAGCTTTTATGACTATCATTATAATCTTTCTTTTTGAAAAACGTTTCTATTTTTTCTACATTAAATAATAAACCATATCAGTTATGATGTTTTCACTAATGATTGAAAATGTTCCTAAGAAATATATAATCCATGGATTTTGCTTCTTTAGCTATTAGTTTTCATTTAACAATTATTTTTTAATTAAACCTTCGAATATTTAATAGGTAAAGATAATTTTTTAATCATATTTTAAAATTTTAAATTTATTTAATTTTTAATCAATTTTGTGACGATACAATATCAATTGAATCTTTTAAATTTTTATTTTTAATTTTTAATTTTTAAAGTATTAAAAAAAATTCGATTCGAATCGAAAACAGTACTATAGCTCTCATCTAGGTCCTCTAAATTAGGGAGGAAGAATGATATCGACCCTATCACCTTAATTAGTTCCATTCCCCTACTGTTGGTCTCTAATTTGAGCATTCCGACGCCGAGCACTTCGAATATAATAGAACTATGGACCATTTTAAGTTAAAGCCTATTTTTATAACAAATGAAAATTTTGACTGTCTTCTGATGAGTTGTGGATAATTAGAGTATTAGACTGCTTAGATAGGGTATGGAACTTGCAAAAACAAGAACATACTGAATCTCTGAACATCACTCAAAAGAATTAAAATTGCTGTCATCGATCTGTCTTAATTAAATGTGATTTTTAAGCCGAGATTACTGAAATTGCACTAGCTAGCTTCTCGAAAATGAAAATTCCTAACATGTATAGTTTTAGTAATATTGCAGGGTTCTCTTTTGAAGTACTCTAATCAATCTTGTTTCAGATGTGAACAGCAATTAGCTAGGACACAGAATTATAACCATGAAGGTCAGTTAAATGAACCTGCATTTGTCAGTTTGGAAAATGACGAGGATTGATTGAACAAAGTGTGTTGTGCAAGTTGGTCCTATTAGCTTGACCCCTTTTTGTCGGTAAATTCACTGTATTAATTTTGTCCATTAATCAATATACTACCTGGGAATGACCTAGCTAGGTACATCCAAAAATCAAGCAAAAAAGCTGTTTCAACCTTTTGACTTTGCATGGAGAATTGTGGGGTAGGAATCTTTTGCATGCATTGATGTCTCAAATTTTATGACAAATTAATTTTTCAGTTCTTCCCATAAAAAGCATCATATATACTTATTGGCCCTATCTTTCAAGGGTAAGTTCCACATCAAGCATAATCAGGCGATGCATAACATTCGAGAAGTGAATTGATAGTCCAATATGGCATATTAGTTTTGTAGTATTCGCCAGTGGTGGTAATTAATGTTGTCAGAACTCAATGTAAAGCTTCAATCCCACCACCAAATTAAGGCTTGTAATTTGATAAAATGTCACGAATTAGTAAAATTTCTCTCGCATGCTGATTACCGAGGTAATTTTATGGGAGAATTAATAAAGGTATATTTATAATTTTATTAACTTTCTTAACAAGCGTGTATTTTTCTAAAACGACTCTTATTATGAATCGGAGGGAGTATATATTAGCTTAATTAAAATTATGAATAAGCAGCAAGCTTTTAGATACATAAACAATGATTGTGAGTAGTAGATTTGAAGAAGATATTGGCTAGAATTATTTGTATTGGCTTTAGTGGTTCAAAAATTTCAATGGACAAGATGGCAAAGAAAAGTTTGAAATAGAAACTAAAGAATATAGTGGTGCAAGACAAAGGCATTTTTCCACGAAAAAAGTAGGAGGATTTATCTTGTCATATCGAAAGATGATAATGCAAAGCTTTTTCTAGTAACTTTAACACTCCCAATGAGCATTGATGAGTGTTACCTTTGTCATGTAACTTTGCTTTAGATTGCCCCCTTCTTTGCGGTCACCTAACAATCCTTTTGGCCATCTCTTTCGCCAGAATATATATAACAAGACAGGTCCCCCACTGCCCTTCACATTAATTTCTCTACTCAAGTTTTCAAGGAAATGTATATATATAATGTCATGAGCTCAACAAAAAGGTCTTAATTTGTAGTGTATATATGGTTTAGTGGTGCAAGTGCTTAGTAATTATTCTTACTTTAGTCGTTTTTGGGACTCAAGAACTACTCTCTCTTGGTTAACCATCGATATCTCTCCTTCAAGCGTACTCGTGTTGTAAGAATTCAATCGAGAACATTAAGATACTCAGCAAAACAACTTAATATCATATACTCCCTCCGATTTATAATAAGTGTCGTTTTAGATACATTTTAATTATTCAAAATAAATTTTTTATGCATATTTATAATTTTTCTTCCAAAATTAACCTTTCATTTCTCTCTCATCTTAATTATACAGATCATAATTACAAGGCAAAATTAACCTTTCATTTCTCTCTCATCTTAATTAATAAAGGTATATCTATAATTTCATTAACTTTCTTAATAAACGTGTATTTTTTTAAAGCGACACTTATTATAAATCAGAGGGAGTACTACGTTTCACACTTCCGTTTGGCACGTTTCCACATTTTGGTGTCAGCATAACCTATACAAATCGTTTTGTTAATTAACCCTAATTTTCTCCCGACTTCTCGATCCCTGAAACTTATCATTGTTTTCTCCTTTTGGGCTCTAGCTACTATGCGCTAAGCTTAAAGTAAAAACTTGCTATGGAAATAAAACACAGCTGACTAAGCAAATGCCTTTTAATGATGACACTTATTTTGTAAAATTTTCATTTGGATGCGAGCTTCTAATTACATTAGATGTTGATGACATTATGGAAATTTTGTTCAGTTGTTTTCAAGAGGGGGACCCCTCTTCTTTAATCATAAAGTCACATATTTAATTTATGAAAATAATCTCTTCATAAAATTACAAAAGAAAAATTGCATACGTTACAACCGTCTCTAAACTTCCGCAAAACAAAAAATCTTATGTACCGAATATGTTGACTTTTTGTTCCGTTGTCTTTAAGTATGATTTTCTTAAGTTCACAAAGTCGTATAATCAAACCGAAAATGAAAGATCGAAGAAATTTAAGACAAACATAACTATTTTTTTTCTTGTTTCCTTAAAAAAGAATCCAATTAATTAAAAATAGAAAAAGAAGAAGACTTTACTTGAACTTAGATAGATTGACTAGATTTTTTCTCTCTATGGCACTGATTTGCTTTGGGACCCTTACGCTATTTAGGTAGAAACAGAAAATCCGAATGAAAATGAAAAAAAAATCTACATATTGAAAATGAGTACATGATAGCCACTTGATCAAGGCGAACTGTCTCGTTCGATGTTTAATTTGAGTATAAAACATATACGGATCAATTTTCCTTCAGATTTTTCGTCGTGTGGTTATTCAATAGTCTACTTTTCTAGCCACATTGCTTCACTAAATACTCAGAAGTAGTATTCATTATGTCTTGTCATATCAATTTATTCAGGGTGGGTGGGGAGGATGAAGGTAACCATAAAAGTGGAGGCTGCTCCATATAATTAATCTCATAAGTTTTTTTCCTTTCTTTTTAAGCCAACATTGTTAGAAGTACCTAACTCATCCCCAAAAGTTCGCTCAAAAAGAGGAGGTTTACACATTATTATAAATTTTTGAACGCCTTTATAGTTGTCCGATGTAAAATTCCTGACACACCCCCCTCAATTCAGAGCAGGACTAGACATCTGATGGACATATTGGGCAAAGAGACATAACCGGGCATCGCCCAAAACCATCGAAACAAATTAACTTGACTCTGATATCATGTTAGAAGTGCTAACTCATTCCCAAAAGCTAGCTTAAGAAGAAGAGGTTTACATATTATTATATATTGTTTAATGCTCTTATACTTGTCTGATGTGAGATTTCCGACAAATACCTCTTCAAGGGCAAGCTTCATATAATTGTCCTTATCTCCCATAACTCTACCTTAAAATCATCTTGATCTTGATGCTATGGGATATCCCCACTGTATGATGGGAAAAGAACATCTATTGTTGTTCCAGGAACAAATCGAGCATCTTTTTTAAATGTCACCGAATTGTTTTAATCACCATGTAGATGTAGTAACCAAATATGATATGGGTAATTCCCAGGGCCCCCCGACAGCATTGGAAGCAATGTAAGGAACATGAATTTTCAATGTTCGAGCAGCGTTTATATATATTAGTGTGTGCTTGTTTCCAATCTTAAAATAAATGTTGAGACTTGTGAACCACCACAAAGAACAGGAATAGAGAATACTGACACCTTGTTTTCTGTATCAATGGACTTTGTAACACATAATTAAGGCGGGGGTTTATTATTATAGTCATGCGATCAGATCATTGTCAACCTATTCCTCGATTACAAGAAACTGGAGATTTCATAAAAATATATATATATGTATTTGTCTTTTTCAGAAGCATCTATATTTTGCCACTCCAAGGCCTTGAAACTATTACTATCTACTAATAATCACCGACTCAGTTTTCCTAGCTAGTGCTTTAATTTGATAGGTCAATGGCAGAATCTTACATTAATACTTGGACCATTTTGCATCATAGTCTATCTTATACTGATTCGTAGTTTAACTTTGTTTGTCCTATTGCATATTCTTATTGATTTTATAATCAACCGTGTTATTTATTTTATACAAAGTAAGATCTAACTCATGCATGGTTTAACCTAGACTAAGCTTAACCTGCGGCAGGATTCCATTGTCTTGTGTAATAAAGTTGACCTTGGAGAAAATGCTTTTTTTTCTTTTTAATCTTTAGTTCCTTCATTTCCATAGGTCTCGTTTTATTACTAATTAAGAGAAACACAATAGAGTAGTTACGTTGATTTCTTATTTCTGTGTTTCATATTAAATTTATCAAATTATAATTAACTGAATTAATTTTCATAATCTCTAGTTAGTTTAAACTTTTTAGTCAAAGGGAACCTGAAAATGAGATTCCATCTTCATAAAATCCTGACTAATCCACTTAAACTTGATTAAAAAGTTACTTGGAGTTAAGTAATCTTTACTGAAGAAAGTATAATTTAGAAACAGAAATTAAAATTAATGGTCTTGATTGTGTGTGAAACATCAAGAAGAAGTTAATTTCCCTCGTTATCAGAATTAATGATTAAAAAAAACCAAAGGGAAAATAATAAGATCACGTGACTTGGTTAATTCTTAATAATATCTGATGGGAGACAATGGTGGGAAACAATATTCAAATTCATCATGGAGAATAAAGAAATTCTCATACCGACATAACATAACATGTCACGACTCTATAAATACTGGGAATTTGTTAAGTCTTTTTCTTAAATGGATATGGGTCATCGTGTTTCTCTACTTCCCAAACTTGGGATCATATCACTTTATGGTGTGACAGAAAAGCTGGACATTATATGTATATGCAGAACTTATTACACATGGGTCACCCCAGTTGTCAGAATTAGGCGCCTAGTGTTAGAAGAAAATTGT
>JANPWT010000001.1:17560072-17573891 GCA_024678245.1 Erythroxylum densum
ATACTGTAGGTGAGGAATCCCGGTCCCAGAGCTTGAGCTCTGATTGATTCTCAAAAAATGGAGGAGGATGCCAATCGAAGGAGGGCAACTGAACTGATGACACAACAAAGCAAAACCGTTGATGAACCTCCAACCATTCGGAGGAATTTGGCTCGACATCAGCTAATAGGCAGCGCACACCTCGTCAACAATCGGGGAGTACGGAAGCCTCATACCACCCACCGAGAAAAAACTATCAGAAACAACAAAATATCCACTCAAGTTGCTGTGGATTCGCTCGTTCCCCAAGGCCAGCCTAGGCCCCCAGGACATAGGAATATTATTCCTGATAACCGACCGTTTCAACTCCGCCACGGTCATCGTCGATTTGTTTCTCGACGGCTCCTCCGTAACCAAACCATCCTTCCGTTCTCTCGTCGATACTTCTTCAATACCTCCTATCATACTTCTAGAACTGGCCGTCGACATGCTTACTAAGAAGAAAATCCTTGAAAAAAGTTTAGAAGATGAGACGAGGGAAAAGTACGTACCTATTTAGTGATTTGAGGTTGAAAAATCGAACGACGACTGAAAGAAATTTCTGGGAACTGTAAGTAAGAAAGAGCAAGTGAAAGCAGAGTGAAAGCAAGAGAACGAAACAAATGTGAAGAAAACCCACAGTCTGTTGATCCTGAGTACTTATAGAAGACCAGTCGAACGACCGATCCAACCCACGCCCGACACGTGGAGAAAATCCAACTCGAGCTCAGACACGTGGCTGAATCTGAGCTGAGGCGAATTAGGTTTACTGGGAATCCGGAGCGACGCAACAGTTGAAAGCACGTACGTGACAGCTGCACAACGGTTGCAAATTCTGAATTTATCAGAAGCACGCGCCGTCAGTAATTATCACATTAGGTGCCTTCACGCGTTCCGCGATGACGCTCACCCGATCTATCCCAATGCGGGATATCACGCAACAAGCACCGACGCAAACCGATCGATACATCCGACCGATCGATCCCAATGCGAACAATCGCACGCTATATCTTAATGCTCGACCGATCGAGCCTATTACGAGCTGTCTTACGGACGAGCTACAAGACCTTTGCATACTCCTTCGACCCTTCTCTTTGCTCAGACTCGAGGAGTAGGGGGCTTATGGTCGGGTCGGTCGTGTTGGGCCCAAACCTAGACATAACGACCCAAGAGCCGATCAGTCCGTCTTCCAAGGATTGGCATCACGCCTATCGGCTATGCCAAGTCCAGGTCCAGTCCACGACCTCCTTGGCCCATTCACAGGTGGAAGTCTCCCATGCATACGTAAAGACTCAAACCTAGCTTTTGCTCCATATATAAGGTATAACTTTGTCATAACAGAGGTACGTGATTTTAAACCTAGCTCTCTCTGCCCACAAGCGATCCTACCCAGACAAATAACTGACTTGAGCGTCGGAGGGGCTTATCGGGAAACAATTCCCGACGTGTCTTTCTTATTTTGCAGGAACCGTCAAGCTAGAGCTCTCGGGAGAAGCAACAAACCCCATGGATCCAAACGGCAACATGCAGCCTCGTCAGAACCAGGCAGAACCAGTATCAAACACAGTCCTTAAAATTTAGTTCACACATATTTCATTTTATGAATTCCTATATCTGAATTTTAGATTTTTTTAATCATCTTCTCAAATATTTTTTATTAAACTTTGATGAATAATGGCAAATGCATTTTAATCTTTTTCCTTCTCAACATGAGTCAAACTTATCTTATATTATTGTTCCTTAATTCATCCTTTGCGCTATAATTTAACTCAGTGATTGAGAGTCAAAGATAAACTCGAGGTTTTTCGCTATTTGAATAACCATTATCGCAAGTTGATGGTCAAACTACCCATGTCTATCTCGAACGGCGGTCTAATAAGTGCAAGACGGTACAAAGGGTTGGGCTATGTCTATTCAGTAATCACTTTGGATGATATCACAACAGTCCCCTTAAAATATATTATGGTCATATCAAAGCGATAGTTCCTAAGGAAAAGTAGAGCTTTAATTTTATGAGCTTCGCTTGCTTCCAATAAGATTCGTTAGGAGATCAACTTAAGAGATCTTTTTGAAATTTAAGAGATAAAATGAAAATTAGTTAAACACATTGTCATACGTTAATAATAATTTGGTTATGGTCAAAAGACTTGGTCCATAGATTATAAAAGTGCAAGTCAACTAAATAGACTAAGTACCAAAGAAAAAAAGACGGCATTCCTATCTATAAGTGAAATCACAAGATCAACAAGAAAACAATAAGCTTATATGTGATTCTTTACTAATGTTGATTAATTGACTTGGCCTTCTATTAATTGTTTATCCTTGTCGCAAAACATAAGAAATTTTTAACATATGTACACCACCAAGTGATCTAAATACCTAATCACTAATCAAACTTACCAGAAAATAAGTAGACAGTGACAAAATAAGAATTATGGTCTGGCCAGATGGGTATTGGTTTGTTGCTACATCAAGTGTTGTCCATTACGCCTGCACGATGAGTCCCAAAGACAAGGGGTTCCGGAAATCGACAAATTCTTTACAAATTTTTCTTAATAAAGGTGGAATTTATTAAGTATATAATATTAAGAACAAATGAGATTAGCTAACACAAAATTCTTCTCTTATCTTTCTTTTTTTTCCTCTTGCAGCCTCTAAGATTCAATAATTAACAATTTTAGGCTAACTCCAAGAAGAAAGGGATAAAAGACTTATGTAAACTATAAAGATCTCTTTACGAGGGATTCTTATACGAGTCTTATTACGCCAAAATTTTCTATTATGAATCATATCCTTGGTTAGTTTCATTATTACTGTATTATTCTTCATCACCTCCCTTAAATTCTTCTTCGGTCTTTTTTTTTTCCTTACAATCTCTAAATACGATTTTCTTAAATCTTCTCACTAGCTTTTTTTGGTTATCTCATCTTAAAAATGTCCAAACTATTTAAACTTTGTCTTTCTTAATTTGTCAATTATTGGTAGTAAGTCCAAAGTTAATTTATTAAAAAAATGGTTTTTGGAAATTATAAAAGTTAACTAGTTATTTGATCAATAAAATGTAGTAAATGCTTCATTATTATTTTATGATGCTTATTTGAATAATGTATATGAAAATCATAAAATATATAATAATATATGCTTTATTTTTCTTTTACTTTTAGTTAACATTTTTGTTATTTTTTGAACTTTAATGTAATGTAAAAATAAATTTAATTTTTTAACATAGTTGAATTCATCACTCCTTTTAATACAAATGATCAGTTGAAACAAAGTTAGAGAGTTTCTAGAAAACAATGACGGCAAAATATCTATCAACTATTCTTATCTATAAATCTGTCATTGAGTTTGTTAATTATTCTTATATACTAAAACTATTAATTAATAAAATTTAAAATTTAGTTTATTCTTATATACTAAAACATTTGGACGGACAATCGTACGAGATTATTACAGGGAGATGGCCGGCATAGCACCGACAGACCACGTGTTTTAAATTTACGCGAATAAAACCTTAAAATCATCAGCAATTCAAGAAGAGAGCAAAGAGACAAGATAGGATCGTGTTGATTTGTTTTCTTTTTGGTGATATTTTAAAAAGAAAATTACGCATACCGGGCAGCACAACAATGCAACGAACTAATCGTAAGGCTGTTAAGTCTGCATTCAGTGCAGGCATTAAGTAAGACGGCAAACCAAGTTTAAGTTGAAATTCATACTTAATTTAACATTCTAGGATTAAGTTGAACATATAGAAATTCATACTTAATTTAACATTCTAGGATTAAGTTGAACGTATATTGTCTTAAATGCAACTTAGTGAGTTTTGCTGGATTTAATCTATAGCGTGGGCAGATATATATACATATTATATATATATATATATATAAGTTAATTATATATTAGGAGCTATCAGAAAATTAAGTCCGATTTAAGTGATCTATTAAGATTAAAGACGTTGAGCTATATAACATCTACGAAAACATGAAAACCTAATAGTTTGATTTCTATTTTATAATGAGTTAAAATAGAAATAAGACAAACTATATAAAGAATTAGGGTTATGGTCTCTAAGTTAGACGTATGATTATTATTCTGATATACTTTTAGACTTCTTGAGAGAAAACAAATGACCGCAAGATTTAAGAATTACATTGCTCTCATAGATTTAGTACCTTTTTGCGACAAATTTAAGTATTCTTGATGATTTTACATGATTGTTTATTTAATTGATGATAAATTTCACCCTAAAGAATTGAAAACTATCAAGTTTAAGTTGAAATTCATACTTAATTTAATATTCATATAATTAAAAAGCTTGATCTAAAACTTAAATCGAATTTATCTTATATTTTGGAAATTTTTATTGGAGAATTAAAATTGTTTATAACTAATTGTAAAAAATACTATTAAATAAATTTAAGTATTCATATAAATTTCAAGTCCAAACTAAATATATGTAATGGAATTTTAATTTTTTAATGAGAACTAAAATAATTAGTTTGTATAATTTACAAAATATCGCGTTATTCACATTGATTGTCATAATATTTATTTTAATAGAATAATTTTTTTTGCTAAATTTTTATTTGATAAATCAATGATATGTTTTTAAAATTTTTGTTATAAAATTAAAGCATAGATTTATGTCTCAAACCAAATTGAAGTTCAACATGGTCAAAAGGTGAGAGAAAAGAAAAATAAATATTAAGATTTGCAATACGAAGCAAAAAAATGGACAATTGGCTATTCCTATATTTAATAGGTTATGGGCGGAAAAAAAGACTTTAATAAATTAAATATCTATTTAAGTTTACATGTTCGTATGAACATTAATTAAAACATTAAATAATAAAAATTTTTAATAGTTTTATATTACTAATTAACCAAAATATTAAACATTAAGCCTTTTTTTATGTCGGGCTCTAGATAGGTACCCTGCCTGTACCTATTCAAGGTTGACATTGACTAGTAAACATACGATATGTTTGATATTATGGTTTAATATTATGAATGTGATTTTTTAAAGTATAGTTTTTAATTGAGTATTTACTATTTAGTTTTAAAAAAATAAGAATTAGTCTGTTTGAAAGACTGAAAACTGAAATTTGATTTTAGACGGATGAAATTATGAAAATCATGAAATTGGCGACAGCCGCTTAACCTGTTCAAACCCTATTTCTACCGAGTAATGTTGTTTTAAATGGGAACGTGGGAGTGTCTAAAGCGTGGCCGTGTGGGACCTATTCCCTACTTTTAGGACAAAATAAATACTATTAGTTAGATACAAATGTGGACACAGAACATAGGAAGTGGCGCCAAATGAGGCTTGATCGATGTTTGCTTTTCCTTTTTAACATTTTGGTTGGTTTTGGACCTTTTGGTCTACGCGGCCACCTGTCTTTCTTTACCTATATTCAAGATGACAAGACTTTTCAATTACCCATTTTTCTTTTTCCTTTTTATAACAAAAAGCAAAAAACAAAAAAAAGCTTTTTTATTTATGGAGTCATTAAAATCTTAATTTTCTGGAGAAAATTACAATGTAATATAATTATTATATTATATTTAATAACAATAACGTAGGCTTAAATATATATTAAATATAATATTATTAAGATGTGTTCTTGTCGTCCAGACTTGAACTACCTAAATATAAAAAAGGAATAGATTACTTGTTTTTATTATCCAGTTTCTGTCTTATTTTAATGAATATTCATCTATCTAATAAATAAGATTTATATAAAAAATAGTTAAATACTCATAAATACTCATAAAATAGGTAAAAACATAATAGTAGAAACAAATTACGTAATACTGCACAAAAAAGGTGCGATTTCTTGAAAACAATAATTCATAAATCTGCACATAGGGAGCTAAATAAGATGGGAAATGGAAAGAAGGCTGCATCTGCCTCCTTTTATTTGAATAAGATCTCTTGTTCTGGTTATGATATTCTTATTATGTTTTATTAAATTTTAATTTAATAGAACATATTTAAATTAGAATAATTGAAACAGAAGATTTGATATATCTAAAATGCAATTGCACCAAATAAAAATGAAGTTCGAAAACTTGTAATGACCATCCTGATCAGAACAAAAGATTAGTTATCAATAATTTTAATTGTACAATATTATTAATACATCTGGTAAAAAAGAAAATTTATGCACACCGAAAAAAAAGTAATTATACCAGACTGTTTTATAAACAATTATTAATATTAAAATTTAAAATTTTTAAGTTCCTTTTTAATTATGAAATTGAAAAAATTGAATTACTCAATTAAGTAATTATCTTAAGATCCTCGACTTTTGTGATTCGATATGTACAAGGAATGTAGCCTCCAGAGGAGTCCTGCCAATTATTACCACCAAACAAACGCAACGCCGGCGAATGACCCCTGTCGCCGGAACCATTCTGCATCATCTCTCTTATAACGTGTCTTTGGTTTTGCCACTTTATGTTAGATTCATTCAAACTATTAAATTGTTATTATTGAATTGAATAGAAAATTTTGTCAAATCAAAATTAATTATGTTACTTAACGTATTGTTGTTTGTCTTGGTTACTACATGACATTATTTTATAGATACAAAGAGATTACCTAAAGTTAAAAGCAACAGATTGCCAAATTATGAGAATGAAGTATTCAATTCAGATCATGTTATAAACAATAAATTAATCCCCATTGCTTTGTGTTTGCAAAGTCATGTGGTTGGATATTGGAACAATTCATGTATGATGTCTATTATATTCTTATTGGATTTGATTCTTGTGAGACTAAATGAAATCTCTAGTATGTATCAAGTTGACGCGGAAGAGCAGAGACGTGGCCTAAAGGACAAAGGGGTAAATAAGAAAAATTGGTGAGACATTTGTGACGAAAAACGTGCTTAATCCACGGCTGGTATTTAAAAGTTTGCTTTCTTTTCTCCACACAGAATTACAGTAAACCAAACGCGGCGTATTAAAATTCCCATAAGGGACTTCACATATATGAAAATTTACAAGCACGCAACTCCCTCCAAAACCCAAAGAACTCGTTTTCAATTTAGGAAATATAACTTCTTCTCTTTTAGTCCAGAGATGTTCTAATAAAGTCTCAATTACAAGAATGCACCTTAGACTAATCGATTGGTCTATGCTCTAGTGTTAGAGTTGTAAATGTACACACGGTTTCCATGATGGGGAAGTTGGTGGTACCTTTAGACTTTGGGATTGGGTCTTCCATATAAACCTCTACAAAACCTCACAGTTGACTCCCGGCTTTTTCCTTCTCTTTTTTTTTTGTGTTTGTCCATTAGAGCCTGCAATGGTTGTTGCTTGAGAGAACAACATGGGTTGGTTCCATTTTTATATATTTCTTGTGGGGATTTTATAGTAAAGAAGAGACGGTTGGAATGGCTTGAAGTGAAGGTGGTGGCTTTAAGGTTGGAACTGGACTTGGTCTTTGGTTTTGTCTCTTTTGCTTACGGCTTCCCATGAAACTTTCCTTGTGCATGTTGTTTGATTGTTTCTAAACCACTACGCGTTGTAGAATTCAAAGAGACGAGTATTCATTTCTACTCTTATCATGTTTGTCTGTATTCTAGTCATCATCATATAGCATACACACGTATGTATTGCGGGCGGTACTTGTTCAAGCTACACCCTTTTTCCTCCATTGCCATAAAGATTACACTCTCAGTTTTAGTTTCAGAGATTACCTAGTTATTTACATTCAAAGTTTCAAAATTTCAGAGATTTTGTTTAACATAAACTCTCTATTTGATTCATCTCCTCAATTCCATAAACTGCCGTCTCCTGTCTCTGAGTCTCCAATGTTGAATGTCATTTTGTTCAGGTTCTGTTTCTAGTTTTCTGCTAACAGAGCAGAGTCCAACAAAATGGCTAATAACTCGTATCGTCATACAAGGACACCCTCAATCCAGCAAATCAGCACCTCCGTGGGTGAGATGGATAGTGAGGTTGTTAGTATGGATTATACTACATACACAGTACACATACCCCCAACACCTGACAACCAGCCTATGGGAATCTCCATTGAATCAACCTACGATGCGGGTGGGAGAACTTATATGTCGAGTTCTACTTACGCGGGCGGTGACAGTAGTACCACGCGTGTCCATGTGAAAGACAAAATGGGAGAGCCCGATTTATGGCGCCGAGCCACTGTTAACGAGTCATTGTGTTCGAGACATGGATGCAATGCTAAGGCCATGTCTGATGATCATAATGCGGGGTCGGTCCCTTGTGACTGTGCATACAAGATTTGTGGGAATTGCTATAGGGACATCATAGTTAATAGTGATGGATTGTGCCCAGGTTGTCTGGAGCCTTATAGGAGGCGTGAATTGTCGGAGTTGAATGGAAGGTTGGCTATGGTTCAGATGAGTAATATAGATGATTTTGATTACTCCGGTATTTCGCTTGAACAAAAGAGGGACTATGGATACGGAAACGCAATGGAGCTTGGGGAAGCTTCAGATGGAAATGACGAGTGGAGTGACACGAAAGAACTTCTTGAAAAGAAATGCAATCCGCTAACTCGCAAACTGAAAATATCTCCCATAATCATCAACCCATATAGGTAAGTATCAGCTTCATTAATCTATTTTCTTCTAGGCGATTTCCCGCAGTTCTTATCTGATTTTCCTTTTTCTCCTAAGCACTGAGCACTAAATTGTATGTTTCAAACTGGGCTTCAAGTAGTGAAAGCTTTCTGAGCATATTTGTTTTTCTTGAAACTGCCGTGCATAGAAAAAATAAATTGCTCCTGTAACTTTTACATCGTCTTCTCTTATTGCTTGTAATAATTGTTTGTTCATTGGATTACTGTTCTTTCAGAATCCTGGCTCTTTTCCGAATGGTTGCTCTTGGATTTTTCCTGCATTGGCGGATTAAAAACCCAAATGAAGACGCAGTCTGGTTATCCATCTTATCTGTGGTGTGTGAAATATGGTTTGCCTTCTCGTGGTTACTTGACCAGGTCCCTAAGTTGTTTCCTGTTAACCGAGCTGTGGACCTTGATGCTCTAAAAGAGAGATTTGAAGCTCCTAGTTCAAGCAATCCTTCTGGAAAATCTGATCTCCCTGGCATAGATATTTTTGTTTCTACAGCAGATCCTGAGAAAGAGCCACCCCTTGTCACTGCAAATACTATCCTGTCTATTCTTGCAGCTGACTATCCAGTTGAGAAACTATCGTGTTATATATCTGATGATGGAGGTGCTCTTCTAACCTTCGAGGCCATGGCAGAGGCAGCTAGTTTTGCCAATTTGTGGGTACCATTTTGTAGAAAACATGACATCGAACCAAGAAACCCGGAATCTTATTTCAATTTGAAAAAAGATCCTTTGAAGAACAAGGTACTCCCAGATTTTGTTAGAGATCGCAGGCGGGTAAAACGTGAATACGATGAATTCAAGGTTCGTATCAATGGCCTTGCTGACTCAATTCGTCGACGCTCTGATGCATATAATACTCAGGAGGAGATTAAGGCTATTAAACGTTGGAAAGAGAGTGGTGATGATGTGCCGATAGAGAGACCGAAAATCCCAAAAGCCACTTGGATGGCTGATCAGACCCACTGGCCCGGGACCTGGACAGTTTCAGCCTCTGAGCATAGCAGGGGTGATCATGCCAGTATTATGCAGGTATGGATGTTATGCTAGTTCAAGAACTTTTATTTCTAACGGAAAATATATTATATGATGATGAACAAAACTGGAATAATAAGTTAAACTTTAAACTGCAGGTAATGCTACAGCCTCCAAGTGATGAACCAATTGCAGGCATGCCAAATCGAAACTCCATTAATCTAAGTGAAGTTGACATTCGTCTTCCCATGTTGGTCTACGTATCACGTGAGAAAAGACCTGGCTATGATCACAACAAGAAGGCGGGGGCGATGAATGCTCTGGTTCGAGCCTCTGCTTTAATGTCCAATGGCCCCTTCGTTCTCAACCTTGACTGTGACCACTATATTTTCAATTCAAAGGCATTGAGGGAAGGCATGTGCTTCATGATGGACAGCGATGGGGATGGAATTTGCTATGTCCAGTTTCCTCAGAGGTTTGAAGGAATTGATCCTAATGATCGATATGCCAATCACAATACTGTGTTCTTTGATGTCAACATGAGAGCCCTTGATGGGCTTCAAGGTCCAATGTATGTGGGGACAGGATGCCTCTTTCGTCGGACTGCCATTTATGGCTTTGACCCTCCTCAGCCTCAAGGACAGTCACAGAGCAGCTGCTGCTCCTTCTCCTGCTGCTTTGCCCGACACAGGAAGGTTGCCGTTACTTCTGCCCCAGATCATAACCAGTCTCAGGACCATGCGGATATGACCAAAGCTCTTATTCCCAAGAAGTTTGGAAACTCAAGGGCATTTCTTGATTCCATAAGGGTGGCAGCAATTCAGGGCCTGCCTCTTGCTAGTCGCCCTCCAGGTGCTCTTATTGTTCCTAGGGAGCCTCTGGATCCTTCTTCAATTTCAGAGGCCGTGAATGTCATATCTTGCTGGTTTGAGGATAAGACAGAATGGGGCCAAAATGTTGGATGGATATATGGTTCTGTTACTGAAGATGTTGTCACCGGGTACAGAATGCATGAGCGTGGATGGAGGTCGGTTTATTGTGCGACGAAGAGGGATGCGTTTCGTGGCACTGCCCCGATTAATCTAACTGATCGACTTCATCAGGTCCTCCGGTGGGCTACTGGGTCTGTTGAGATCTTCTTTTCACGCAACAATGCACTTCTGGGTGGCCCAAGATTGAAATTCTTTCAAAGGGTCGCATACCTCAACGTTGGAATATACCCTTTCACTTCTATTTTCCTCATTGTTTACTGCTTCATTCCTGCGATCTGCCTCTACGCTAACCAATTTATTGTCCAGACTCTTGATGTTAATTTCCTCGCATACCTCTTGGCGATCACTGTGACTCTTTGTCTTCTGGCGGTGTTTGAGATCAAGTGGTCTGGCATTGCCCTTGAAGAATGGTGGAGGAACGAGCAGTTCTGGTTAATAGGAGGCACAAGTGCTCATCTTGCTGCTGTGCTCCAGGGGTTGTTGAAGGTGATTGCAGGCATCGAGATATCTTTCACGCTTACGTCCAAATCAGCAGGTGATGATGCTGACGATGAGTTTGCAGATCTCTATATCTTTAAATGGACATCTCTCATGGTACCTCCTTGCACAATCATAATGGTTAACATGGTAGGCATCGCGGTTGGAGTTTTCCGAAATATTTATCTTCCACTACCGGAATGGAGCAGTTTACTTGGAGGTGTGTTCTTCAGCTTTTGGGTGTTGGCTCATCTTTACCCTTTCGCGAAAGGGCTAATGGGAAGAAGAGGAAAAACCTCTACTGTTGTACTTGTTTGGTCTGGTCTAATTTCAATCTGCATATCCCTGCTCTGGGTAGCCATTGATCCTCCAGCAGGAAGTGATCAAATTGGAGGGTCATTCCAGTTGCCATGAATTTTGAGTTTGTCGTGTTAACTTACAGATGTTCCTAGAGACAAGACACGGACAGGGGCAGGAATAGGATGGCTTATACGTTGTATTGCATTCATTCTTTCAACATGTCTTGATTTCCTAGACACACACAAAGACACCAAAGAGATCCCTGTCTAACAACTTCATTATTTGACACGACTTCAGTACAGGATGGAACATACATCTTTTTCTCTGTTTTCTTGAAATTTTAATATATACATTATTCATATCTGTCAATATTTGAAACATTTTATTATCTTGACAGTCAGAAAACGAAGCCCAAGTCTTATATTTCGTTGTTGTTTCGTGTGTTTAATTAGTCAGTACGTCAGGAGGTGCAAAGCGGAAGATAGAAGTGAGTAGCACATGCTGCAATACATGATCACCTTTCGTTTTAATCTATTTATATGTATTGGACAATTTCTCAGCTATATTAGAAAATAACCTAAAAAGTGTAATTTTTCATTAAAAAATACTAATTAGAATCTAATGTTTCGTAAAGTTCAAATTTAATTATATGAGATTTATAAAATATTTGAATTAAATTACTAGTGAAATATATATCATATTGGTATTACTTTGACATAAATTTATTATTTTTATTAATAGCATCAATCATATTGAGATAGTGACTAACAAAATATTTTATATTTTAAATTATGATTATATTTAATAAATTATAATTAAGATTAATAAACATAATTAACTTAAATAATTTGATTTATTTGTAATTAACTTAAATTTAACTAAGAACCCCTATTTTCATATTACAATCCTAAATTGAATACCCCTAATCCTAAGTTCAGTACGAAAAACATGCAACATCATTATCTCCCTCTCATGACTTATTTATTAGGGTTTTTACCCTAACGTTAGCACATTCTTCGACATCAATAGCTTTTCCTATTAACACAAAATCGTCGTTGTTTCTGACATTTAGTCTCTGCTCTTACTTAGACTTAGTAAAGTTAGGCTTGAGATTATTTGAGACTGACTTAAAGTTTCGAACTCAACTTGAATTTCAATTGAACCTAACTTATGTCTCCCATGTTGGCTTATCCCACATCAAAAGTGGGTAAAATTAGAAGCCTCAATTCAGACTATATAAGGAGACCTTTATTTAAGGTTCTCACCTCAAATATCTTTCCCATATCTTGCATATTAATTATTGGTGTTTGCATATTAAGGACAATTCATACTTATCATCAATTTAACCAATAATATCCTCACGGATACTTTAGTATTTGATGATGTTGTTGCTTTGGTTCTTAAAGAAGAAAGAAGATGCATCAACAAGGAAGAAAGGTTAGAAAGTTCATGTCAAGAGGAAGCTTTATCGATGACGAGAGGATGGTCAATGGAGCGTGATTTTACTAGGAGTCACAAATAAGGAAAGTTGAAATTAAGAAGTAAAAAAAATCTCAAGTGTTACAACTGTGGCAAGATAGGACACTTCAAAAGTGAATGTTGATTTAGGAAGGGTGGAGAGAAGGCCTCTGAAGCATCAATTGCTCAAGGATGTGTTGCCAATGGAGAAATCTTAAATAGTGAAGTAACAATGGTATTCAAGGACAAATTAGAGCTCACTGATGCTTGGATAATAGATTCAGGAAAACATGACATATGATCTTGTAGATATTGATTTCAAACTTATAAATCTATCTTTGTAGTATCTGTGTATATGGGAAGTGATCTTGCCATGGAGATAGTTGGGATTGGCACTATCAAGTTGAAGAGGTATGATGGTACAATTCGCACTATACAAAATGTACAGCATGTGAAGGGCTTGAAAAATAATATATTATCTTTAGGGCAATAGGATGAAATTTGGTGCAAGATCTGCATTAAAAATAGAGTTATAAAGGTGATCAAATGAGTACTTGTAGTAATACAGGCATAAAGGAAAGATGTAAACTTATACAAGTTTATGGGAGAGATGCATTTGGACACAAATGCATCGATTGCATCGGTTAGTTCTGTAGAAAATACAACAAAGTTGTACTATAAACTTAACCGCATGTTAGAACAAGGATTGAAGATTTTTGCTAAGTAGAAACTAATCTCTGGTGTTGGGCCCTAAAATTTTCTGATTGATGTATTAAGTGTAACATCCCCTCTCCTATAGGAAGGGCATTTTGGTAATTAGACGGGAGAGGAGGTATGATTTGCTGCGCAAGCAGGGGGCTGTAGATTTCTATGGCAGTACAGACCCCGCTGAGGCTGAGGGATGGTTGGAGAGGACGGAGAGAGTCTTCGACCAGATGGACTGCGAACCTGATGAGAGGTTCGATTATGCGGT